>VCRD01006168.1:18255-31987 GCA_006783055.1 Trinorchestia longiramus
AGCACGGGTTTTGCTGTAATTAATTATTTTAACTGAATCTTGTCACACTATACACAATTTTTCGTTATTGTTTTTCGTTTCTAGCACCTCCCAATGAATCATACAATGATTGAAGGTTATACTTTCATTGCATACAAAACCTGACTTTATTGTGGAAACCCACATTCTTCCCTGTCATTGCTATCCATACATTCCCCTCCCCCTCCCCACATGATGAGGGAGATGACTCAGTCTGTTCCTAGCTTAGCTGCCGAAATGGAAGAAAACATTGAAAGTGAATCGCGTGTGTTGGAATGCCTGTCTGTCACTTGCACACCACTGTGCACAGAGCAACAAGTGGGAGAGGTGAGCGGGCGAACCTTGAAACCTAGCCAGTGTCCGAACACTCGAAGCCACCAGTCCGAACTCAGTCGTCTCTTAGAAAAAAATCATCCCATCTCGGCAACACTTGTCACTAGGATTAGCTTGAGTGATCAAAAAGTCAAAATATATTAGCGCCAATCGACTGAGTACGGTTAGTGCCCCTAGAAGTAGGTTAGTGTGAATTTATGTTGCACGTATTTACCGTGTAATTGTAATGTAAACAAGACCTAATTTTTTTCTGAAGTACCTGGATACAGCGATAGGCGCTGTGGCGGAGTGACCGCAACGGTGGGCCACTTAGGTTAGGTTCTGTAAATTTTATAGTACCTTCTAATGAAAATGACTGTACCAATTTACAGTGCCCTCTAGTGATAATGACTGTACGAGGTGAAGATTTGCAACGGCTAGGCAATTGCTTTCAACGTGTTGGGGAAAAATGAATAATAATAATATGATTTATTATTAATTTACTATTAAAATGACAAAATACTATGCTGAAAGACATCCTAATCAATGAACATGTTAACAGAAAGCTTGCTAGCGCCAGAGCAGTCAGATTCTTTTGCAACAGAAACTATGTTGAAGCGGGCTATTGGGTGTGGCACAGAACGTCTGACGTAATGTGACCGAGTTTGTGTTTCTACGACTAAACAAATTCATCCACCTCTGCCGTAATTATTGACGCGTAACTGCCCAAGACGCATGTATATTCATCTTTATTGATAGTCAACAGTTTATTATTAGTGAATATTAGTTTCAGTGAAGTTTTCCTCATAGTCCAGCTTAGAGTTAAATCTAGTGCTTTTACATTTTGCAGTTAAGTTGAGACAATGGTTGAATGTGTGTAGCTCCGAAGCAGGGAGTTAACATCTCGGAAGTTCCAACGTTGCCACTGCTGGGTTCTTAAACCCAATTCTTAGTATAGTTTTCAGTTTATATATGTAAATTACTATACATGTATGTAGCATAGTGTATTAATTCACTATATATACCATGCATAAATAACTAAATACATATTTAAGTCGTTCGTTTGACCTAAATCGGGGCCGAAAAATCCAGCAGTTGCCGGCAACTGCGACCGAACTCCACGACACAGCCTGTCCTGTCTGTACCTGTACTTGATGCACACGGGGTGTGAACATCATACGTACATGTTCATGAGCTTCCGTACATGTGCATTGAAACACTGACATGAACGTAGCTCTTTTCACGTTTACATATCTTTACTCACATCTTAGTGCCGCGCGAAATGTGAGTTTGAAAGAGCTCCTACAAATCTTTTCGTAGATTTTGTATCTCTATAAAGTTTTATAGATGCAATTTTTCTGCGGTAGCGGTGAAAAAATTCGGCCATGTGTTTTGGAAGAAATTCTAATTCCTATTACAATCTTTCTTTATCCTCAAAACAAAGCATAAAATGAACGTAAAACAACAATTTATAAAATATTTGAATCGGAATGCTGTTTCATTTCACAAAGGTGAAGTGTCGCATCAAGCCAGAAATATATAGTATTGAAACCTAAAAAGGAATATTTCCAATACACTTGTTCGCTGTATGATCAAAGTTAAATTATTTCTGCTGTCCATAGCTAGAAATATCATATAAAGGTCCGTTTTGGTGACTTATTTCTTCTATGCACAGAATTCAGATTAAACATGCGCTTAATAAACGTATTAAATGGATCGTTTGGATAAATTAAGAAATAGATGTCTCAAGGATAGAATTTACCAATGCTATTAGTTGGAGATGTGTGTAAATATATGGAAGAATACAGAGAAGTTAAATAACAAATAAGAGAAACTGTTTTTTTTCCATTTACATGGTCATCGAAATTAGATATGAAACATAGATTTTATATATTAAAAGTAAGATTTTTAATGAAATTTTTTCGGGGTAGGGGTGGACAGCTTTTACTTAATCACCAGTAGGGATGGACATTAAAAATGGTTAAAGACCACTATTTCCGAGATTGGTACATTCTCTGATTAGTCTATATACTTCACGTGTGAAGTTTTGGTTATGATGCTCTCTGTTACCTTTGGGAATGTGGTTTTTGTCAGCTTTTGTGATGATAGCGTTGAATTCCGCTACCGTTTGATTTATGTCAATTATAGGGTTGGTGTTGAGTGCTGCGAAAAGTTATTTTGTTTGTTTGGTGAACCTTTCCCAGTCCGCTTTTTGTAGTTCGTGTGTGTTTGCCTGGGATGGGTGGTGAGGTCCTTGCTAGTTTGTACTGTGACTATAATAGGGACTTCGTTTTTTTTGTATAATAATATGTACCTTATCAAGATGTAAAATCCACCAATAGTATTCACACTTAAATGCGCAGTAACTTTTATTATCATATTCGTATTCTTCATTTGCCCCGTCTTTTCCTTGTGACATCCGATGGATTGTTTTTTTTATAATTTTAAGGTGAATAATAATAAACTATGAATTGTCTTGGAACGTAAAATGTGCGTTTCATCATGTACAAATACATGTGTATGAGGAACGATTATGATTTTTTCTCCGTTCAACTGTCATGTATGTAAATAAATTAATTATTGATGTTAATGTGATATGTTTAATCACATTAACAATCACATTATATTAAATCACATGTCAAATAAATAAATGCATGCTGCATACTTCGACTATCTGGTAGGAACATTATTTTCGCATATGCCAATCATACTTATGTTATAAAGACTTTTCTTTCGAGCAGATTTATTCATTATCTTTTTCCTCATGCACTGCACTTTCTATGGAAGAAAAATACGAATAACTTGCAGAAAGCAAATCTATTCAGAAGTTTTAAATTTCTGCCTGGTGACATAATAGCTCCGATTAGTGGAAATAGCCTTAAAAACAAGCGTCCACATGTAAAATGAGTTAAATGACAAGTTTTGCTGATTATAAATTTAAAATTGTGAATAGAATTCACAGTAGTATATCATTTCGTCAAGTTATTAGTCTGGTCCGATTTCCTATGTCGGCTGAACAGTCAAGCTGAGGAAACAGCTAAAAATTCGAGGAATTTGCTAAATGTTCCTCGAAAATTGCATAACGAAATGCGAGTCCTGCAACGCTGTCACGTACGACAATGAAATACTTCTGAACACATGGATACGTTTGACCAGGAGAAATACGTTCCATAGAAAAAGAATATTGAAAAGAATCTTGAAAGTGAATGTTCAGTTATTAATGGTAACTACATTTAATAGAAATCCCAAAGTAACCGACCTTAAAATTTGTAGTGCAATTATGCTGAATAAGTTATTAACAAAAATTACAAACCTCAGCTATGTTTCACCCGTGATGAGTCAGAACTGCTCTGGGTGCAATTCCCAGTGTTTTCATATTTTACTGTAAAGAGCTTCCTCAGTTTCAAGTTAGTAAGGATACAGTAACCCTGATTTCAGGCAATAACGTTGCTGCACCCGACAAAGTGAAACCTTTGCTCCGACTTATCGCTCAAAAAACCTGACTTTTGGTGAATGGTGAGAAAAAAGTTCACAAGTCATAAGGCGCATTTATGAAAAAGTTCGGGTCACGAAGAATGAAAACATTTAAGTAAAGTAAATATAGCGACACCTTGGTCAACCGGTGAACGTATCCACTTCCGAGCGGAAATACCCGCGTTCGAACCCCACTCCCGTTGCCTCATTCTTTTGTATTTATTCTTCTTACCCGTCCAGACATAATTTTCACAATGATCTCGGCAACAAATTCATGTTCTAAATTAAGCCTCTGCATTTGATACACGTTTCACTGATCAGCATCCTCACATACAAGTGGCATTTATGGCATGTATTCCAACGTTCCTCCTACAACGTTCATGGTAATATCTGTTTGTGGAAGAAATAGTATTAATACTTATTTAGTGTTGAAATTCATCGTTCAGTCTTGACTTTCAACACGTAGACAAAACGTAACTTCATGGTTAAGGAACAAACTGAAAGTAACAGTGGTAAATTCTACTATTACCTTCTATATACTTTTCATAGATAAATTAGCTAAACAATACGCTTTCAATCATTAACAATAATTTAAATTCGAAGATCTTATATTTTCGGTTTCAGTATTTAAATTGAAAATTTTGAGTGTATAATAATAAGGTACTGTGTAATTCGAATTGTTTTGCTGTACATTGTTCATTTCATTAGTTTACTAGATACAATGATAATTTATTTTTGCTCGTACACTTTCAACATTATCAGTTATTGTGTTGTCATTGATTAAATTAGCCGTGTGGTACACAAGCACCTTTCGACTCCATGCACACAAAAGGTAGTTCAAATAGCGATTCGACTTTTTTGTCAAACTCACACCTGCACATTAGAAATTATTTTCACACATGCAATGATAATCGTTTTTCCAATTCTTAGGCTCAGAATAAAATCGGCTACTGTTTTTTGTCGAACCTCAAATGTAAATAATCATGTAAGATGCAACTTCCAATACCTTTGTTTCTAAAGACTCATTGGTGTTCTTTCTGTCACCAGAATTTCTGAGTTGTTTTAAACACAGAACCTTAAAGTAACGTCAGAGTATACATTATAAAGTTTTTCTCGATCATTGTATTACTTATCACAATAGATGTACTCAAAAAATACTTTAATATTCAAGAATTTCCAAAATTTAATCGGGTTGTATTACATTCTGTTTGTACCAACATTTTTAGAAACGAATGAAATCAGTGTTTGTTTTCCTTTCGCTGAGATCCCAGTGTTAACATTGCTATAGTTACTATCTAAGAAGTTTTTCTGGTTTAAAAATACTATCACTGAAATTTGCGACGGTAAGACAGTACTTAAAGGTATCAGACAATATTAAGTAAACAATAGAATTACCTTGTCTATAACAATTGTTGCTTCATTACACAGAAACAACAAACTCTATTTAATTCAGTAGGACATTGAAACCCTCACATTTTCTGCTGAGAAAAACTTTTCTTGCATATACTCGTATGAACGAGCGTATTTTTTAAAACTGCGTTTTAAAATTAAAACAAGTGCTGGCATTCTTATATATAATATTTGAAGTACACACATATATTTAAACTTTAAATATCTGTGTGTACTTTAAATATTAAATATAAGAATGCCAGCACTTTAATTAAAATATACCAAACTATTGGTTGAGCTGCAAAATAATTAATTTATTTGGATTAAAATAATTACACCAGAAGGAGGAGGAGCGGGACCTAGCCCTCTCGAGCAACCAATCGCAGAGCAGCTTTAAAAGACGCCTAGGTAAAGCTATACACGCAATACAGGGCAAAAATACGCGTTCGGCAGAAAATCTGAAGGAAACTACAGTCGAGTAGTCTACTTTAGCTGTCCCGTGCGGTCGCTAACACAGCGATGACAGACGCGATTACGATCCAGTAGTCTACTACATATTTTCCACGGGAAAAAATGCAAGTAGTCCACTAGTGCTGTCCTCCCTTCAATTGTTCTTTTTATTTGCCTCATCCCAATTAAGAATTGGTTAGGGCAACAAAATCTCCTAGAGCATTATGATGTGCACTTGGCAAGCCCCTGTGAAAAGATAGGAAATGTCAACAGATTTTGGCACAAGTGCAATAGGAGCTCACGTCTTCATCGAGTTGTTATATCGATGGATGAAGTTATGCACAGGACTGCGGTATCGATAGAACGCTGAAATAACGCGGGGAGCTTGCCTGCTACTGGTCTGAATATGAAGTTCGGAATGCGGCTTTGATCATAGGTGCAATCGATACTAAATTTTTGGCGTTGTTTTAAAATATACTTTGATTTTGTCATCAACTTGCCTTCAATGTGTGATATCGAATTTATGTTTATCCTATGAATTAGGAAACATTATAACTTGTATCATGTAAGAAATGTGTCGAAATAACAGCACGTCATGAGTAATTTCTCTAAACTCTCCCATACTCTCAACATCGTATGCCTTTAAAGAAATAGTCTCAGTTCCTAAGCAGCTTTGATATCTGGACTGGGGTGGAAACAGCGACATTTAACATTATGAAAAAACTATTCTCATTGCAGTTACATGTTTTTTGCAAAACAGAGTCTATTAGTGACGTGAAGAAATGACTGACATGTAGCACGATGTTGTAGATCATTCTGGGACTGTTAACGTAGAATTTTAACTAATCTATTTTGTTTATCATTTTCATTGGGCGTACGATTGAATTGTGGAGTGCTATAAATTCTTCTGTAAATTTTTGAAATGAGTTGGAGGATTGTTTTGACAACATCTTCAAACTTCCGTCTCGTTTCAGGATAATTTTAGTTTGTTTCCTGCAACTTTTTCATTTACTGGGTCGTCATTGTGATTGATGTGAATGAATTTTACTTATGTATTTATATTGATAAAGTTTTTGAATCTCGTATTATTTAAAAGGTTTAGGGTAATCCTAGGATAGATTGAACATTATAACAGATAGCACTAAGGGTTATGAGTACTATTGTCAAACCTTAAACAAAAATACATCATCGCTGATTGAAATTTTTCTAAACGAAAACCATAAAACTCACTCCACAAAATAGACTTACCTCCATTTCAAAAATGTACCGTCCCTTGCAATTCAAACTGATACTGAATAATAAATTCTGATCAGATAGTGTATTTCGAATACAAATCCTTATCAATAAAAAGTCCTTCATCCTGTATATATTTAACCAAAAATCCTAATCATTCTCACATGCGAATCACCTTAATCCATTACCTCTTCATGACCTATAAATTTAGTGAAAGGAGATTACCCGAAGATGCGAACCACAAGAAGGAAACTAATTGCTAATCTAGTCGCTAACATCAGCAACAAATATAAGATTTAACATCAGCTGCCAGGGCAGCTGATGTTAAAACAAAGGATCCTGAAGACAACACACTGAACCCTTCATAACTTACCTTAAGGTAGCTGAGTTCGGAGCAATAGCCGTTGCATACGTATGTACATCACTTCTCTGCTGGTGGCTCAATCTGAACAGAGGGAAGCTCCGAAGAATGCCTGGTTAGGACACTCAAATTGCGTTCATTACTTTACTGATGGCCCAGGACTGAAAGTTCCGTGTTCATGATCAGAGATAACAATAGTCTCTAAGTTGTTCGATGGCTCACAAGTGAATGAGAGTTCCTTAATGAGTACGTCGAAAGTTGAATACTTTAAGTTTGGTCCCTCCTGTGGGCATCAATTAACCAAATAAATGTGAGTCTATGTCATGTCCATGACAAAACTTTACTCATTTGTGTATCTGGTCAGGACTATGCCGAAATAGTGTTTCGTCTCATAACATCATAATTCTCCACAATATCCACAAAAGTGTAAAATTGTTTCGAATAAGGTTTAGATTAACATCGAAAATCTAGAAAATGAATGTCATTACAATCCGAGACCTGTGCAAAATGCATGTTGTTTAGTTGCATTGAATATGTGTTGAAACTCAGATTGTTGGACATTATGATCTTGATTTGGTTTCACTATCAGTTTTCAGTGTAAATTTTTGTTGCTTTTCAATAAGCAAGTTGACTGTTGTCCGACAGATTGTGAGCTCCTTCCTCGATTCTGTTTTTCAATAGAAGATGTAGTTTGTCTGATTTCAACTGAATAAACAATACTTACCTTATACTATTTCCATAGGAAAAGAAAGAAATGTTTGACCATTTCCATAGGGTCCATGAATATCACTTTCTCGACAATAAACAATCGTTGTAAGCCCGGACACTGCAGGCCTTTCTTTCAATGAAGGCTAAAATTTTAGTGAATTAATTATATAAATTCATTCGTTAACCAGTAATTATAAAAATGTACGGCTGAGACTGTCGAAGGTGGCAGCCTTTGATTCGTGGATCTAACGGTTACTGTTAGCTGCCGACATGGTTGACGCGGCTAGAAATACGGCATGGGACTTGGGTAAACAACCGAATAATTATCGAAGTAATTATCCGACCCAAGAATGGGCCAGAAGGTTCGTTCCTATAGCCTCATTCTATTTCTGTTAGGAGGTTGAGATCCAGTCGTCGGAAGCACATTCTTTTTCATATTTTGTCCTCTTCGTCATCTGCTATGAACTTGGGATTCACCTGTTGGGAGTTTCAGACTGGTAGATTAAGGTAAGCCTCACTACGCTGGAGCTCGAAAGGATCTAGCCCATAAGAAGTTGGACCTATGCATTCATGTAACCAACTGTCTTTAACTCAAAGATGATGTCTAAATGATATGAGAATCGTTTATCAATCTGGATCTCAATATGCTGAATTGATTTGTATTATACCTGAATTCAAATTGAACTAATAACGTACTAATATAAATTAAAGCTCTATAACTGATGATTACCATACATTTCGTCCACTCAGTCTCGTATGCCAAATGATCTTTTTCGGTCCAGTCGCTTGATGTATGTTATGTATTTAGTGTTGCCTGAGCTCCATTTGGATTGTGCGCTCCTACCATAACCTGTCGCTTCGAATGAGCTCTTTGCATACATTAGTCTATAATGGTTGTGCGTAATTTTTTCCTTAAAAATAAATATTCCCTCTGTGGATTGTAGGACCATATTAATTCGATATTTATTATCTGAATTCAGAAACCTGCTTTTCATATGAAAGAGAAGTCGAAATAATGCTCTAGTACCGTTGACTGGAACATTATACACAAAACCAGAGTTGGATCGGGGTTGAATCCGTTGTTTTGAATCCCGAAAATCAGTATTATTATTTATCATTAGAGGTCGAATGAAAATTGTCCACATGTCTCCAATATTCACTGTTGTATTTGCATAACACAAATTCAATGCACGATTACATATGCCCGTGCAGGTTTCAATGCTAGGGACATTCATTATTGATGTTAAATAGATGTTAATAAAAGAAGAAGTTTCTGACTACAGGAGTTTACGCATATTGAAAAAAATGTCTGGCACTAATTATTTTCTTCAATTTTCCCAGATCACCTCTACGTATAGCACTACATCATAAACTACCAATCATGTCTACCAATTCTACATTGCTCGCGCTTCACTTATTCTTATCGACCGGCACTGCGTGAGTTTCTTCCAGTAAATACCATGCTATTATCATAATATTAAAATATTGTTCTATTTGTACTCAAGAAGTACTCTGTAACTGAAAAATCTCAATTCTGGCAACAAGAAAAAATGAAGTATCAATGCATGTACCTCTACCACTGCACCGCCTTGTACCGAGTGTCTGGTTTAAAAATTTGAAATTTGTTTTTCGCAGAACACTTTGTATTCGAAAACACTCGTGGAATAAAATGAAATCAATGATTTGAACGTATATTTTTACAACCCGAATATAATGCACACTGAAAATACGCACATCAACTTTTACTGAATCTCTATGCTGCAAACCTAGAGTGAGGGGAAAACCTCACAATTATATTAATATGAAACAATCAAAAGTGTCACATTTTAATCAGTCATTCTTTAAAAGAAGGCCACGTTGACTGGTGAGAACTTGGGAACACGGATGGGAATATTTTTGTTAAGGAACACACTTACTGTGTGTTAATGACAAATTATCTACAATTTCAGAGAAGTTCGGTGCAAGAATATGAATGCGAAGAACCTGAAACAATAGCTACTGTAATTACACGCAGATGCAAAACATGTACGAAATGGGAAACTATTGTTTTGATATGTATTATATTTCTTCAAGGCTCACACGTTAAGCGTTCCTGCCTATTCTTCCGTATTTACACTGAGACTTTTGGACTAGGAACAAATAGTTAAACACGATAAACGTGGAATCAGATACTAGTTGAATTCCTAATAACTGCTTGTGGACACAATACTTAAGTCTAATATAATCCTGAAATTATGAACTACGCCATTCTTTGACGCTACAATTGCTACAACGATATGGAACATGAACACTAACATTTGAATTGGAACATGGAAGTCGCAGGATTTGTAATAAATGCTAAACCGAGGTCATGTATAAGGGATCGAATTGGTAGCCCGAATGAATGAAGGACGACTGAATGAAACATGCCAACTGACTGAATTAATCATTCTAATTGACTGAATTAAACACCTGAACTAATTGAATGAAACATCCTAAATGGTTGAATAAATTATCTCAACACTACTGAATGAAATATCTTAAGACGGCTGAATGAAACATCATAACCGACTGAATGAAGTATCCTAAAAATGACTGAATGAAGCATCCTAACAGACTGAATGATGCATCTTAACACGACTGAATGAAGCGTCCTAACACACTGAATGAACCATCCTAACACGACAAAATGAAATATCCTAACCGAATGAATGCTTTCTTGCAGGGCTGAATGATGCATCCCAACAGACTGAATGAAGCATCCTCGAACGACTGACTGAATCATCCTAACAGACTGGATAATGCATCTTAATACAACTGAATGAAATATCCTAAAAGATTGAATGAAGCATCATAACAGACTGAATATTGTTACCTAACACAAGTGAATGAAACATCCTAACAAACTGAATGAAGTATCCTAACACGATTGAATGAAGCACCCTAACACGACTGTATGAATTATCCTAAAACGACTTAATGAAACATCTTACCACGACTGAATGACATATCCTAACTGACTAAATTAAATATCCATACATAAATGAATATTTTATCCGGACACGACAAAATGTATCATCCTAACAAACTAATGTGAAATCCAACCTAGCTGACTAGGACAACCTAACACGATTAAATTGAATATTTTAACACGACTGAATAAAATATGATAGCCCGATAAATAAAACGCTTTCACACGATTAAACGAAACGTTTTAACACAACAATGAACATCCCTGCGGAACTAAAAGAAAGTTATTTAAAAAATAAGAAGAACATTTTAGTACAAATGAATGATACATGCGTACATACTCTAGAAAAATAATAGTATACGTGATCAAGCATCTCCACTCATTTAGAAATATATCATACAAGGACTATAAATGCGTACTAACACAACTGAAGTGGGTATCCTAACATAAACTTCGATGCATGGTGTCTGAGTCTAAGATTAAAAGACAGTGGCGATTAAAAAACATTATCCATTAGATAACTTTAAGGGTTTGAACCTCAGGCTTTCCACCCCATAAAATGACATCACGCTGCTGTGACCGCTGCCATAGATCTTGCCAAACAAGTTAAATAAGCAGCCCACAGCCACACGTACAACATGGTCTGCAGATGTCCTGAACTTCGGCTGCAGGAGTTGACTTGTTTCGTGGATGACAGAACGGGCACCGTGAGGAGCGCCATCTTGCAGTTGATGTATATAACACTGAATGTTTTCCGTAGCACGCCTTCTGCTATCGTTGATTAGTTTGATGGTTTGAGAGGGTCTATCAGGGTGCAGCGACTGGAAAGGAAAAAATCATAATGTTTATTCCGATACATTTACATTTAGGTGAGTACATCGCTCTTTTAGAGTTTACAGTTTTAAAATCGCCGAGAAAGTCCCATGGAAAAAGCTTAATTGATATAATAAATGTGAGCTAAACAGATTTGTTCTTAATTTCATGAGCCAGTGGTAAACCTTTCATTGAAATCTATGCACGCAAAATGTTCGAGTGTGTTTTTCACCAATTTAAATGCAGAAGCTATATGCTTACACATCAATCGGCTTATTCAATGAAATCAATTAATACTTGAAACTCAGCTAACCAATGAAATAAATGCAAAGTCTCGTGAATACTGGTATGTTTGAATGCTGAATGAACGCCCCACGACATATGAACAAGATTTTGTTTTCCGAGACCTTTATTCAAGAATCGAAACTACGAGATCAGTAGCTAGAAATGATTTAAACAGATTAATACATCATAGCCGGAGATTTCAAATGCAGCAAAACTTGAAAAAGTAGGATTATTTGTTTAAAAACAAAAAACTGTCTTGCCTGTAGGGCTGAAGAATTACTTACATGATGATATTTATCACAATTGTTTACAAAACTAAGGATGAAACAAATTGTGTTTTTCAGAGCAAATAATAGTGTTTTATCTTATGAAAGAGAATTCATGTCTGAGGGAATAAATTTTGACTTTGAATTACAATGATTTAAGGGAATTGAGTCGTATGAAATGTTAAAGGACTGTTTATTGAGGTTGTTTACACTGCATTTCCACAAAGCAACATTCATATTATTTCACACATTACGGACAATAGCAATGCTATTATTGAAAACTACAAGTTATAACATTATATGTTGAGGAAGACTGCGAATATTCATGTTCAAATGTTTACAATTTTTTAAAAGTTTTATTAAGATTAACACACAATTGAAGGGTGGACAGCACTAGTGGACTACTTGCATTTTTCCCGTGGAAAATATATAGTAGACTACTGGATCGTAATCGCCTCTGTCAGCGCTGTGTTAGCGACAGCACGAGACAGCTAAAGTAGACTATTTGACTGTAGTCTCCTTTAGATTTGCTGCCGAACACATATTTTTGCCCTGTATTGCGAGTACAGCTCTACCTAGGCGTCTTTTAAAGCTGCTCTGCGATTCGTTGCTCAAGAGGGCTATGTCCCGCCTCTCCTCTTTCTGGTATAATTGTTTTAGTCCAAATAAATTAATTATTTTGCAGCTCCACCAATAGTTTGGTATACTTTAAATATCACTGTGTACTTTAAATACTAAATATAAAAATGCTAGCACTTGTTTTAATTTTAAAACGCAGTTTTAAAAAATACGCTCGTTCATACGAGTATATGCAAGAAAAGTTTTTCTCAGCACAAAATATGAGGGTTTCAATGTCTTACTGAATTAAATAGAGTTTGTTGCTTCTGTGTAATGAAACAACAATTTTTTATAGACAAGGTAATTCTATTGTTTATTTAATTTTGTCTTGTACCTTTAAGTACTGTCTTACCGTCGTAAATTTCAGTGATAGTATTTTTAAACCAGAAAAACTTCTTAGATAGTAACTATAGCGATGTTAACACTGGGATCTCAGCGAAAGGAAAACAAATACTGAATCTATTGGTTTCCAAAAATGTTGATATATAGAGAATATAATACAACCCGATTAAATTTTAAAATTCCTGAACATAAAGGTATTTTTTGAATACATCTATCATGATAAGTAATACAATGATCAAGAAAAACTTTAAAACGTATACTCGTACGTTATTTTAAGGTTCTGGGTTTAAAACAACTCAGAAAGTCTGGTGACAGAAAGAACACCAATGAGTCGTTAAAAATAAAGGTATTGGAGGTTGCATCTTGCATGATTATTAACATTTGAGGTTTGACAAAAAACAATAGCCGATTTTATTCAAAGCCTAACTATTGGAAAACAGATTATCATTGCATATGTGAAAATAATTTCTAATGTGCAGGTGTGAGTATGACAAAAAAGTCAAATCGCAAATT
>VCRD01006169.1:9313-26526 GCA_006783055.1 Trinorchestia longiramus
ATAATTCAAACTGGAATATAACGTGTCATTTTATTTACCCTCTCACTCGGCAACTGTTAGAATAGCGTGCTTCAATCATAAAAATGTGTTGAGGGATTTGGACGCCTCATAGCGATCATGTTTGTTTGCTATAAAAGTTATTCATTTATTGATTGATGTAGAGTTGAGAGATATTGACATTAATAAACTTAGGAATTAACGATATCAAATAAATATATATTCAAAACATGCAATAAAAAGTAAGGACAAAAGTTCGTATCGCGACATTACGATTATATATTTACAAACAGTTGTTGTTTACTTTTAACCAGAATTTCGGTGAAAATTTGTTATAAATTAGAAAGAAAACTACATTATCGGTTAAACTGATGCAATTATTTGTTGTCATGAAACTGAGAGGCCCTCTCTCATGGTAAACCTTTTCTATCAGTTTTAGGAGTTTGACTGTACACCTAATATCGTCGAAGATGATGGTTCAAGAAGGATTGGGGATCGAATACTAAATGCTGCAAGGAAACCAAGGCTATCCTTAGTTTCCTATGACACAAGGCTTAACTCAATCTCGATCTCCATGCAACCTCACAGCGACTCTATTCTTACTCTTTGAGTCTGTGCACCGCGTAACTGTCCCACGTAACTCATCAGATACTTTTACATGCCTGCTACGAAGATGATAGTAATTTTTCTAAAGCACATTTTCAAGAATTATGGAACGATGTGGGAACACGTCACAGTGCATCATATCTGTGCGTTCGTGATACATAACTGTGTGAGTGTGTCATATCTATGTGTGCGTCATAACTGTGTGTGTGTGTGTGTGTGTGTGTGTGTGTGTGTGTGGTGTGTGTGCCTTCATCCAGTGTACATGGTGCATCATTCAGTGGAAATTATTTCTTCCAAGACTATTTTTTGTTAATTAATGTACCAACACGCCTAGTTAAAATTTGAACCCGCGTTTCTGTTAAATCGAACTTGTAGTGCGTAATGTATGATTGCTGTCTGAGGGTTGTGTTCTATGACGTGGCTTGTGATGGGTGGGTTTAATATTGGGTCGGCCAAAAAGTTCGTTCGTTTTTTAAATGCCATCTTCCTCTATGAAAACACGAACTTTTTGGCAGACCCAATATAATGAAGGGTATTATAATTGGGTGATTTATTGTGTGACATATTATAGTGACACTGAAAGCTGCCTTATAACAATAAAGGAATTTAATATTGACTGGACAAATATATATTAGTTTGCAGCGAGAGCGTTATTTCTGCCTACAGAAGTCCGAAGTTTCACTAATGCAGACTAAAATTTTCGATACACTGGAGAATTATTGTTTATAAGTACGTGTATGAGGTCAGTTATTGTTGATATACGAATGCAAAATAAGTTCATATTAACGTACGAGTACGAAGTCAGTTTTGTACAAGTACTAACCTTTCACTAACAGAACAGTAAAGTTGGATGAAAGCTAGATTGGGCACATGCAATTTTAAGTTTATGCGTTAGATACACGCAATATTAGGTTGACACGTTAAATGCAAGCAATATTAGGTGTATGCGTTAGACACTCGAAGAATTAGATTATGCGTTATAGACGCAAAGTTAAGTGCATTGGAAACGTTTATATAGCAGGTGGACATGAACGCAAGTCTGTTGCTACTGTAGGCTTCGTTCAGCTTGTTGATCAGGTGGTCAACACCGAACAAAGGTTTACAACTAATAAACTTTTTGAAGAATTTCTAGAATTTTGAAGAATTTCAAGGTTTGCTTTATACACAGTCGTATAAGACCTCGAATACTGTTGTGCCCGTCGACACGCATTTTTCGTCACTGACGGGTAACTACTTTGAAGCAGGCATTGAGAAACTAGTTTCATGATATTACAAATGCCTCAACCGTTTGGCAATAATGTAAAGAAACAAATAAGACCCTGCAGTACTTTTGTCTATAAAGTTATTATGCTATCTAAATTTGTACTTTTTCATAGCCCATCGGAGGATGAAAAGCACGAAACATCTTGTATATATTCCTCCACATTCAAATAGCCTTCGACAAAGTTCGTCATGAATGGCTAATGGCTAAAATAGAAGCAAGTGAAATAAAATGCAGCTATGAATACAAAGCATGCCCGCTGGTAGCACTGAACGAGTGATGATTGATGATTACACTAGTGATTTGACGCATGCAACATCAGAAATCTCCCAATTTTAGTCAACCCCTCTTCATCATTTACACGAACTACCCTGACGTCGGAATTATCACTAAAATAAAAAAATTCGCCAACGACACGAAACTTCGTCACAGAGCTTTTATCTAAAAAGACAGAGTAATTATTTAAACAGATCTCAATCGCCTACTATATTCTATATAAACCTGGCAATGACCTTTAATGCTGATCTGATTCACTCGTGCAAGTTAGAACTAATAACCGGTATTTCCAGCGGATCATGAGTGACAAATATTTTGAAGCAGAACAGCAACAAAGTGATCTTAATATTATCATCATTGAAAATTTCAGGCATGACAAACAAGTGGAAAAAAGGCTCAGAATAATCAGCAGGATCCTTGGTTTCACTTCAAGGAAGTTGGACTAGGCGTCCAAGATCGTCTTCTTAACCCTCTATAAAGTGTTAATCCGTTCAAATGTATAACATACAAGGTAACTGTGAATCCTACCCGATAAAGAAGCATTAAAAAAGGTAAAATAATTAGCATGAATCAACTAAGATGATTTTTAAACTCTGCAATTTCATCCACAAAAGGCGTTTTCAGCAGCTTGAACTCATCTTCCTAGAACAAAAAAGACAGAGAGGACAACTCAACGAGAGCTAAAAAACATTTACAGTTTTAACAGTGATACCATATAAGGGCTCTTTGACAAAGATAATAACTTCCAAACAAGGAATAACGGTTTCAAACTAATAGTAAGAAATTTTGCCACAACCCTGGTTCTGAACTTTGTTCAAGTCAAAATTGGCGGGACTTGGAGATAGCTGCCCTAAAATATCGTTCCTACTCGTACTGTGAACACATTAAAAAATTAACTCGACAATTATTTAATAAGCAAACCCCTAGTTCCCAAAATAACTGATTCCATAGCGTTCCTAACTCTTAGGGCCTGTGTATGATTGTGGTAGGTGACTGAAATGTCTGTGTGATTGAGGTAAATGTGCGTGATGATGCTTGTACGCTAGACGGCAAGAGACTTGGGTAGCAACACAAGAATATACCAGTGGCGTGTTTCTGTTGCCATATCTTCTTCTATTTTACTTTTGGAAACTGCATTTAACTGCTTCTCTGGGGATTATCTCAGGTATTTACTAAGAAAAATTATTGATGGAACAGGCATCGGTAAAAAATTGACTATCAACTAACAAGATAATCTCAGGTATAAAGTCGTTTCACTCCTTAAATTTTCTTTTTTAGAAAAAACATTTACTGACGGGATAATCAGAGATTAAAAATCATTTCACTATTCACTGGAGGAATAATCTTAGCTCAAAAAAAAACTATATTACGGTGTGGTAGCCTCTGGTAGAAATTGCTTTCATTTTTTCTCAAAATTGTGATGCATCTACAAAATCAAAAACTTAGTACTCATGTTTTGAAACGGTTTTTGAGGTTAATTAGTAACTCTCTTATCTCTACTTGAGAACTACATTTTATACATCCATTTAAAGCGTATAATCAATTTAAGAAACTGCACAACTAAAAGTTCCGACTCAATTACACATGAACATTTCTCTTTAGTAGCAGTTAGCAGTGCATTGCATCTGTACACTAAATTTTCATAATTATCTTTGCGGCCCACTGCCCATACAGCACGGCTACGTCATGAAGGGTGATACACACCAAACAGGTGTGCATCATCTTGCTACATCGACCGTACTGTATGAGTTGCGTCATCTTAAGGGCTTACAAATTTTGCTAAAACTGTGTTTTAATATTAAGTTGCATCATAGGTATGCACGAGATTAGATTCTATTCATATATTAAGTTACATTGCAATTATGTACCCAGTCAAATTGCAACTATGCGGGAAGTTAAACTGAGATTAAACATGAAGTTACATTGCAATTCTGTGTGAAGTTAAGTTGTAGTCACATGTCAGGTTACATTGCGGTCATGAACGAAGTTATAATACACTTATAAATAAAGTTAAATTGAACCTGGGTGTAGAATTAAATTCTTATCACATATGAAGTTAAACTGCAATTAAATGTGATGTTCAATTATTGTTATACGTACATATTGCTGTCATGATGGAGATAAATAATTGTGTATAAAGTTGATGTGTGGTTGAATACTAAATGAATTTACGTTTATACTAGAAGTTAAACTGCGGTAAATCATAAATTTTATTTATCACCCTTGATCAGTTCAAAATGGGAAATTTGGAGGTATTTTATTAGCCTCACTTTCTTCAGTAATAAAAGCTTTCAACTGCATAATTAGCGTTGCTGTCCCTAACATGAAGAGGTTTTAGCTGTTCTACATAACTGTCTGAGAAATATATCTTTTTCGAAAGGCTTGAGTAATATTGCACATGCCAATGTAATCTCTTTTTACTCTTTTACTCCTACACGAATTTTGAAGTTTAATGTTTCAACACTTTAGTTCACTATATCAAGCAAAAAATTGGGAGTTTTCAATAAATGTTTAGAAACACCGAAGAAGATAAAGCCTCATTTTAAACCCAAAAACTTGGTGCTTCTCAACTGTTAAGGTTAAAAGTGCAGATCTTGCATTCAAATGTAAACAGTGAATTTAAATTTCTTAAGTGTTTCTTACACAGAGAATTTGGTGAGAGGGGCAAATTTGCTTAGTACTAAGCCAGCTTGGTTAAACCAGGCTATGACTTATTAAAAGCTTGCTCATTCTACGATAAGCCGGCTTATTTTAATTCAGTTTTGTCTAATAACGCCAGGTAATAATTTAGCAAAAACTGGCCGATTTAACTTAATATGGTTTAAGTAAGACAGCTTGCGTTTGAAATTGGGCTGGCATCCAAAAATATTTATTATTACCTAAATAGTTCTGATCGTTTGTATCGAATTTCAGTATAGTAAAGATTTACAAAGGACCTTAATTTTTTTGAAATTTTCCTCAACAAAATCTTTAAAAATAACTTTGGTGAATGACGAAGTTCAGCACGTCTTTGTGAACAGAAGATTTTTTCGATGTTGTCTAGCTCACGCTCACTTGTTATTTGTGCCAAATAATATTTTTTGCATTAGGTGTGTTTTTTTATTCTCTGAAACGAAATTTGATTTTATGATAGGTACATAAACCACTCACCAATTAAACAAATCTCTTTATGAAAACGAATAATGTTCACAGAGTACTCCAAAATATGAGAGTTATGTATTAAACTGATTCGTAAAGGTACAATTATAGGTGAGACTATTTTTAGTTCTCACAAAAAACAAACTTAAATCATTCAGTTGTTGACAATTTGTGGATTGTCATGAGATTGAAAACACCAAAACAGTTTTTTGTCTCCATGCTTGAAACCACGGTCAAACATGGATATGCATACATATTTTTCAAAAGTTTGACTCTGAGTGAGAAAGTGAATAGTCCAAATCGCTTGGTTTTATTTTGTTGAGCTGGAAAAAATTAAAGTTTTTCAATGCGTTGACCAAATTTCCAAAGCTCCTGAAGTTTTTCAAAGATTTGAATAAGTTCACGTTATCCAAAGCCCTGAACCGGTTGAAGTTTTTCAATGTACTGAACAAGATCCAATTTGTAAAGCCTTGATTAATTCAAAATTGTGTAGCAGTTGTCTTCCGGTTCGATTCATCCTGTAAGATCTTCGGTTTTTTCACTTTTGAACGTACAGTAGAATAGTGATCCTTAACTTTAAGTATACATGAAGGAAATCATTTCAGAGTTAAACAAAAGAGCTGCAATTCTTTGTTGACGATCGTGTCACAATACATATTTCAGAATATGTGTTTCCTCTTCTGTGGTTCCATTCCATATTTTCGTCACCGATTAATTAACATCGATTACCGGTACTTAGCGATTTAAGTCCGGTCACAAGACTCAACAGGTTATATTTTTCATAATTATACCTCTTTACGAACTACCAGAACGATGTTTGGATTGGAAACATTATTGATGCTGTCTATAGAATGTCTCCGTGGGTGGTCAATATCAATAAAAAAGAAAGAAAAATTCCTTACGCCCCGTGCCCCATGATCAATAAGAAAGAAAAAAAGATTCCTCACGTTTATTTTTTAAGACACTTGGACCATTTTCAGGCATCCCATTGCTCTGCAGAACACCAGTCAGTCCTGAAATATTTTTGTTTCACATGGGATTTGATTATAAGCACGCATCTGAGTCAGAAACACAAAATTATACAGTTTGTTCTTTCACCTCAGTGCGACCTAGGTTTGTATTTAAGTCCATGAAGAATACAACAAAGTAATGTTGCGTTATTTATAATGAAGCGCACATGCGGTATTCAAAATATTAATTGGACAAGCTTTTGACATGTGTCAGCATACCAAGGTAATTCGAAAGCGTAGGTGTATGAATAATGTGATATGATTAAAAAGAACATACAAATATCTCATTGTGAGTTATGGCGGTGCTTTGAAATGTCGTTCTCGCACAAATGATTGTAAAACAAAATAATACTCTTTGACAAACCCAGTGAGTCGTATATGATTTCATGGAAATTTTTTGTACGATATAACGGATGCGTGTGCGTTTTTTACAATGGTTCAAAATTGTCCAGATTTGGAACGAATTTTAAGGAAAAAATCACAAGTAACTTCAACTAATTCCGACTAATCCTAAATAATTTAAAATTATTCTGAGAGTTCTCAAATAATCCCAAATAATTCAGAGTCGTCCTAATCAATCTCTATTCTATATTTTACTATCTTGAAATACAGTGGATGAAGAAAATTATTTATTTTGTGAGAGATTAAATATACTGTTGTAGTCAATTGCATGTCGTACAGACAGTTTAATAACTGCACTCCAATCCAACCCACAAAAAACAAATAATTTCCTGCTTTACGATGAATGAAAACACACAAAGTATAGAGAATGTTTCTCTGTAGTTGATGTCTTTCTCTTTCGAACTCCAACTAATTTTAAAGGGTGATTTTGGTGATCCGTACCACCTGCGTGAACTATATTGCTCACGTGAACCCTGCTACTCAAGTGAACCCTACTGCTCACGTAAACTCCATTGCCCACGTGAATCCTTTTTCTCACGTTAATCATACAGCTCACGTAAACATTACTACTCACAAGTTGGTGCAAAACATTAACATTTTTGAATATTACACAATGGTCATTTTGATTTTGGTGAGGTGGGCATTAAACAGCTGAAGATCCTTTCTCCAGAAATATCCAGTTGAAGATCCAACGCCCAAAAGTGTACCGTTGAAATTTTATTTTTCAAAAATGTCCAGCTGAAGATATATTTTCCAAAGATATCTAGCGAAAGATTTATGTTTCAAAAATATCCTGGTGCAGATCCAGTTTAAAAACACATCAAGCTGTAGATCCATTTCAGAAACACTTCCAGCTGTAGATCCATTTCCTAAAAAAAGTTCAGCTAAAAATTCAGTTTCCAAGAACATCCAGGTATAGATTTATTTTCCGAAAATATTGTGCTGAAGTTCCTTCACTCAAAATGTCCAGCTGAAAATCTGTCACCCAAAAAGTCCTGTGGTAAGTCCTTCAGCCAAAAATGCCAGCTGGAACTCTTTTGCCCAAAAATGTCAGTGGTGTTAAAGATGATAATAAAAATGTCAATAATGATGAACATTCATTGCCCAAAGAGTCCAGCTGAAGATCTTTCAGCCAAAAATGCCAGCTGAAGTTCCTTCTCCAAAAGTACCCAGCTAAATATCCTTTGTTCAAAAATGCCCATGCAAAAACTTTTTTCCTAAAAAATGTTCAGCTAATCGTTTGTCTCCCTAGTCCTGCACAAGTAAAATTTAAGTATAAAAATACACCACTCAAGCCTATGCATTCTCATTTAAACGTTCAACATTAAAAGAAGAATGATCGTATCACATAGAAATAAAAACATTATCACAAGATGGTATTTGAACAGCAATTTGGTTGCACAAACTTTGAAAAAAATAATCTGAAAACGATTCATGATTCATGCGTTAATTTTTAATTGTTGTTCGTGAAAACTTACTTCATGTGGCGTATCATTTTGAGGATGCGTCAACCAGCAAATTTTGGGTGTGGAACCTTCAGGCGGTTAACGCTTGTAAATTTAGGTTTAAAAATTCAGGACAGACTAAATACGACAACTGATGATTATACTGTATATACGAGTATACAGTGTTATAAATATTTTATTATAAAAATATTTCATTATAAATTTTATAGTATAAAACTAAGATTAGTGCTGAGTGTTTGGTGGAGATGACCATTGCAGGCTATTATTAATTTAGCTCTTTAGATCACACTATATGCAACTGATTCTTGACACTTGGTCCATACAATTTAATCTATGTAGTTTCCGACAATTTTTTCATCAAAAAATTAATATAAAATGTACAGGGTGTCCCATATACTGTCACAAAATTTCAATAAAACAATTCTGTTAAATCTCAAGCAATTAGTTTTAAATTTCCTACACATGACTACAATATCTTTAGCGATGTTGAAACAAAACATTGTTCGATGAATCCACCTCATTTCTTTCTTACAGCCTCAAGCTTGCAAGATGTGCTCAACAGCAGTACACAATACTTTTTCCGATATTTTGTCCTAGTCATGCACCAATAACTTCTTCAAGATCACTATTATATTAAGCAGTGAAAGTAAACTCAAACGTTCGCCTTCAAGATGAGCCAGATGCTGAAATCCAACTGGTTAAGGTCAGGGTTTGAGGTACACCCTTTTTCCCATTCTTCACCCGACAAAAAATTTAGGATTTTGTCACAAAGCCACCCGTGAGTATTGTTGGCAGTGTGAGCAGTTGCTCCATCTTGCCAGATAAGAAATGGGTCATCGTTGAACAAGTCATGGCTCAAGTGTTTCAGAACAGGCACACGGATAAGTTCTTCACAGCTTGTAGTCTTGATCTTCACTGCTTCAGGAACACAAATAAGAAGGGTTTCCTTCCTCGAAGACACTCCAGCTCAGATCATCACCAATGAAGGATTTTGTACGAGGTAAGCATTTCTAGCATATCCCAGACACGACTGACGATTTTCTGTTTGTCAACAGAGAAAATTGGTAGTTGTTTTCTTATGGTGTTGTAAACTTTTTCCATTGTTAAAAGCTTCTCATTTCTGAAGAGAACGTTTTCCAAGGCATGAGTTTCGTGCCACTGAAGCAGTGCATGACTTTTGGCGAGTCTCTTCTTCTTCGAAGCAATTTTTAGGCGGGAAACTAACTTATGTTCGTTTCAAAGAAGCAAGTCTAAGCTCACTTTTCACAACTAGCCCTTTAGATTCTCTTAAAATATTCGGCTCTGCAGCCATCATTCCGAGGGAACAAGCTGGATTTGTTAAAATTCTAGAACTTACCATTTTCTTGAGCCCGAACATTCTGACTGAATTGGGACACCAATTTCTTGCAAGAACTTAGACTCCTCCAGTATCCTTAACCATGTTGATAGTTCGAGAAATGAGCATTCGCTCATTTATGGCCAATTGAGCGGTTTCAGAACATCTGATACAGACTTGTCAGCTTCATTTGTAGCGCAATTACTACGAAACGTTCAAGTTCCATGCTAATGTCATTATCAATTATTTACACATTTTGAATATCGAAAAATGTTAAAACAAAAAAACTTTAATATTATTTGAGAAAATTCTATCGCATTAAAAAATACAGTAGAATTTATAGGTACCTTTGTATTGATGTACAAAACGAATGTACGAAGGCGTTTCTACTTTGATATAGATGACGTAAATGATACACTTATGTAGATGTTCACTTGAGAATTATTTATTGTTATCACTAACTTATTGTAAAGTATATGGCAGAGGGTACCTAAGTTTACATTGCCCTTGAGCATTTCTTCAAGTACAGTAAGTAACGGAGGATATCCTTCTTTTCCGACTTGTCATTACTTGAATATTGACATTGATTTTCCTTTCCAGGAAACATAATTCGGACATGCCGGTGATAGATTGGGCCAGGGATATAGAAAGCCAGTTGTAGAGTAGGTGAGGGGTCGAGTAGGTCAGGAAAAATGTAAGCCTGGGGGTGAGTAGGCCAAGAATAAAGTAGGCCAGAGTTGGAGTATGCCAAAGGAAGAGAAAATCAATGGTAATAAAGAATGGGTAGAGTTGGCAAAGGATGGTGTAGGCCTGGGGTACAGTAAAATAGGGGCAGTTTAGGCCAGGAATAGAGTAGGTCAGAGATTAACAAGACCAAGGATTTAGTGATTTTCGCATTATTTCCACCAACCATTCCTATCATCTAAATATACCGAAGGAGACCGTGTTTGGAGTAAATTGTTACATCTAACGTACCGTATCTGATCAAATTTTGGTTTCCAATATCGAACCCACTTACTCGTCCGTAGCTTCCAAGCAATGTGTCAAAAAATTTTGGTCTACGCGTTCTTAAGTTTTGACACCTGCGCTTGCAAACTTAATCGTACGTGAATGCAAATTTTTATGGGAGTTGGATGTACGAGCAAAAACACCTATATGGTCATTTATATTCTGTAGTCGTTCTTGGGCAGAGTTTTTTCTTAATATAATTTCTTTCATTGACATGGAAAATACTACTTCTGTTCTTTTTGACGCACTCAAAATGTAACGCAAAGTTAATTGCCATTGTTGTTACATCAACATTGTCATTTGCACGTAGTATGTATTTTAAATTGATACCTATAATTTGTCAAAAAATTACGTTACAGTATAATTAATACTGTAATAAGTTGATTAATTGATTAATGTGGGAGGTAAAAATTCCTCCCACACTACAGAAGCGTAGAAATAAGCTTATAATGGGTATTTGTAACTTTTTTGAGCAGTGTTAAAGAAAACTAAATGAAATTGCTTGTCAAAAGTAAATATCAAAAGAAAATATAGAGATAAGATTCTCCACAGATTTCGTAAACAAATGTATATTTTTTATTTCCGTTTTATATGGCAAAAATGTAATACGTTTAGCATATCCTAGAAAAATTATGTGAATCTGACAAAATTTAAAATAAAGTGATACAATTTATGTACTACTGAAATTTTTGAAAACAAGTGGAAATATTACTTATACCCGAAACAAAATCTGTTATATATCAAATTAAATAACTTGTTGACTGTAGCGTTGATGTAGATCCTTCTTAATCGACAGAAATAGAAAAATACGATGATTTTAATATGTTCTTAAAAATCTTTGAGTTTTTATTCCGACAGCACAATGCAAACTCAAAAGTCTCAATACTTCACCTGAATTTTCATTTGAATTGCAATTTTCTCTGTTGCCTGCACTGATTTTTATACTATTGAATTACGTTTTTTCGTCCTACAGGAAATTTTTCATAAAAAATGCAATTTTTTCTTACGTGGTAACATCACTTACTCTAGAAATGGTGACATAGGTAAGATTTTAGACCGCATGCATGCGTTATTTCGTATATATTAGGGATACCGGAAAATCCTGTACTCTTTTCTTTTTCTTTTCTTTAAACTCAAGTTATTAGAGCAAGAAAAATTGTGACTGCAGGCCTTTAATGTCTGCAACTCGAACGTCTAAATGCATCGTTGCGTAAAAAATGTTTTGCTCTAGTGAACAGGAAAGGAGTCATTTTGCAACTCGATATCGCTAGACCCTATTCTGTCAAACAAACTCATAAAAAAATACAATCCTCATGTTGGGAAGTTCTCGCCAAACCTTACTTTATCAGATTTTCACTCATTTCGATCTTTAAAGCATTTCATCAGCGGAAAAAGATACACAAATGTTCAAGAGGTTGAAACGAAGTTAACTTCCTTATTTCTTTCAAAATGTTAATCTTTTTGAAAGGGGGATTAAAAAGTTCTCAAGTAGATGGACATAGGTTAAATCTAATGATGGTGACCATTTTGTTGATCAATAAAGATGTTTCAGTAATATTTCTTTCAATTATTATTCCTAATAAAAATCAGGACAGAACTTTTAAGTGCCCCTAATAGAAACTATAAATACTCAATCTTTGAAATAAAATTGAAAAGTTGATGCTTGGAATAAAAGTTGCAATCAAACATGCCATAGCACGGCGATATCAATTATTATTCATTTATACAACTCAACATTTAGTTTGTTATTCTTGTTCATTTCTGTACCTCAGAATATCTTTGTTTTGTATTAATGACACTGTGTCTGCAAAAAAGGGCCGTAGTTATAAAAGGTTAATTTCAATTTGGCATGGGGTTATATTTTCAAACAAGTTTTTAGTTTACCAGGTTTCAATTTCATACAAGATTTTACTTGCTAATATTCAAACAATACTTTAACCTCGATTTCTTAAAACATTTCACTTTATGGTCATATTTGCTCCCATTCAACATCATACACTGTCGCTAAGTGTGTTCACTCAAAATTACGAGAGTCGTAGTACTGATCGAAAAAAAATGTACCGAAAATGCACCTAGTGGTATTTTGAACAAAACATTTTTTTGGAGGAATCTTTTTTTTTTAATTTACGTACGAGCCTGCGACGGCCACAACTTATTACAATCCAGCATCGAAGGCGAAACTTTACATATTCCTTTAGAATAATAATACAAGATGGCACCAGGCGACTCTTTATGACATCAAATATACGATATTTTCGTTGTACTAAATTGAGTTACGACTCATACGATGATAACAAGGCTCAAACAATAATATGATGAAAAAATCGAGCATGTTGGATTTTGGTATTACAATTTTGCTGTAAGGAATGATCCTGAACCGGATATGACTAGAATGCGTTTCATTACTGCATTGAATGGAAGATATACTTAGACAACCGTCTTATTTCTGCATTGAATAAGCAAACTATTTCGCTATTTAACTTTTCAACGGAGTTAAAATTTATGCTTGAATTGTAATATCAAACTATAGGTAAAATATTTGTTCAAATCTTCTGAAATTTCGTACAAATACGTACAAACTGTATACTTATTCGTGCGTAAAATTTCAAGGTTGTTTGGTGTGTTCTTATTTTGTAATGGATGATTTAGAGAACTTGTTCTACTGTCCTTTATATTATACACGCTTCAGTAGATTGTAAAAAATCCGTTGGTTCGCAATAACTGAATTTATTACAGGCAGGTATGAATGTTGTTAGTACAACACCAGTGAGGCTCAGTTAACTAACTTTACCGAATAGACGAACCCCAATGTTGTTCACCTCCCACTCAATTTTGATGTCAAAAATATTGTTAGATGCCTGATATCAAAACTACGTTAGTTGCATATATTTTTTAGAGTGTCACATTGCATAGTAACAGTAGAGTTGTTAGAATTGAATTGAAAATATATGTTTGATGGCAAAATTGGGGAACATATTTGAAGAGACTTTCAACCTTTCACAGGGAGGAGAGAAACCGTGAGATTTATTGTGTTCTCAAAGAGAATTTCGCAACAATTCTGTATTTATACTGAGCGTTTTATGTTTTTATATATCGAATTTTATTGATCACGATTTTTACGAGGCTGTAACACATTTTTGCGAGATAATACATTTGAATGAATGAGTTTCTGCGTGGGCGGTGAAACACTTGTTTTGAAATGACGATTCAATTTATTGTTTTATGAGATATAAAAATCCCTCTCACGCCTTCATGTTCTTAACAATACAACTCAAAGTTAGCTAGTACCGAAAAGTGGCTCAATGTTAATTTTGGAAGGATATAAGAGCCAAACTTGTTAGTTTCCACATCAGTTCACCGACCACAACCAGTACAGAGCTATACCGAAGGAGGAAGTGTTTGAGGTAAGTTGTTGAATCTAACGCTCCGTTTCTGATAATTTTTACTTCCTAATACCTAACCCACTTGAGCAGTCTTAACTTTCAACCAACACCTCAAATTTTAATCTACGCTTTCTTACTCTTTGAAGCAAGCGTTAGAAAATTTTGACCTCGGCGTTTGCAAATTTAAACAGATTTACGACGGACGAGAGATCACCCATGTGGCCATTTATATTCTGAAGTTGTTCTCGGTCAGACTTTATTTTTAACTCATTCTCTTTTATTGACGTGGATGATTTTTATCAAAATGTTTTCTAGGTCACACAAAATGTGAAGGCAACTTTTTTGGCGATGTTCGAACATTAACAGTGGCATTTACTCGAAGCACGTTTTTCGACTTGTTGCATGTAATTTGTCAAAAAAATTTACTCGTAATATTTTAATCAATATGGATCAATATTATCATATAATGACCCAATAACATTGAATCAAGTAAATTTCTTTTTACTCAATAGACGAGTAGTAATAATTAAATAAAGGGTGTTGTGTAACTGTTGTGGATATCTACAAGAATAAAAATAAAGTTGCTGGGTAATGAATGTGAAAGAAAAAATATAGAGATGACGTGCAACACTGATGTATTTAACACAAATATATATTTTTTGCTGTTTCCTTTGACGTAACTGTGGAGTCACAAATCCCAGCATAAATTGTGGGAATTTGGTATAACCTAAAAAATGTAATCAAATTGATACAATCTAAAAGCTTTTGATATGAGGTAGAAATTTTGCTCATGATTGAAACAAAATCTGTTATAAATCAAATGATATAACTTGTTGACTTTTGCATTCATGTAAATCCTTCTTAATCGACAATAAAAAGAAAAATATTTTAAATTTATCACAAAAATCATTGAGTATTTTATTCCAACAATGTAATGCAAACTCAAGGGCGTAAATTTACCGAAATTTTCCTTCAGATTTCAATTCTCTCTTTCGCCTTCACCGATTTTAATGATATTGAATTGTATTTTTTCATCCTGCAGGAAATTCTTCTACGAAAATTGCATTGTTTTTCTCACGTGGTAACTTCAACGAGTATCGTAATGGTAAGTGACATATGTATATCGGACTTTAAACAGCATGCACGTGTTATTTCGTATATGAAAAATATAATTACTCAATATTTGTAATAAAATGCAAAGCTCGATGGTGGGAATAGAAATAGCAATCGAACATGACATAGCCAGAAGATTTCTCAATTTTAGATTTCTACAACGTTAAATATTGGATTGTTATTGTCGTTTACTTCCACAACACTGAATATTTAGTCTGTTACTCATGTTAACTTCTGTGCCTCAGAATATCTTGCTTCGATATTGATCATCGATATTGATCAGTTACAGCAAATGTAATAATGAAAAGTTTACTTTAATTTGACGTAGGATAATATTATTGAACAAGTTTTATCATCATAAATTTACGATTTCGTACACGATTTTACTCGTAAATTCATGTATTATTATAAGTTTAAAATTTTAGAATACATAAGTTTATGAATCATAGTTTCTCCTATTCAAGAACATTCACTGTCAATAAATTTGTTCAATTATAAATGCGAAAGTCACAATACTGGACAAAAGAAGAATGCATCAACAGAACACATGGCAGTATTGTAAAATAATTTGTTTATGGAATCTTTTACGAAGGATTTATGTGTGCTCCTGCTACGGCCGCAACTTAATGCAGACCAGCATTAATTACGATACTCTTCATATTGATTTAAAATATTGATTCAACATGATACAGGCTAGTGTTGATGTTACAAACTGTGTAATATTTCCGTTCTATTAAATAAAGTTACGACATATACGACGATCACAACGTTCAAGCAAGAGTTTCATAAAAAATAAAGCATGTAAGATTTTGACAATACGCTTTTGCAATGATCAATGAATCTGAGCCGAATATGCTTAACCATCACTGGTATGCGCATCATTACTGCATTCAATTAAAAAAGTATTTATGCATGTGTTTATTCCTTGCGCTGAATAAGCGAACTTTTTGATTTACGTTTGTCAGGAACTTTTATTACTGAATTAAATTAGTAAACTATTTGGCCAGGGTTCTATTATTTCCTGGAATTAATAATATTACATTTCCGCTATCGCAGGGGAAGGCATCGCTGGTTGTAGTTGTCTTGGTGGCGATGCTGTGCGCAAATCAGGCGCATGCGCAGGGCTGGGAGGCCCTGCTGCCCAAGGTCGTCGGTAAACTGATCTCGTGCGTTCATGGCAAAATTTGACACAATAACAAAACTTGAAGCTTTACACAATAAAAAAAATTTCCTCTGTAGTCTATATGAGCTTTAGAAGCACCGTGATTCAGATACCGGGCTCGTGAGTAGACTGCTAAATCTTATAAAATGAAAAATTTGGCTGGTTTATATCGATAAAACTTCCCATTTTCGATATATATGAGCTTTGTGAATGTAAAACATTGACTAAATCGATGATTCATTACAAATAAAAAAACATTGGTAAATGACCTGTGTTGCTTTTGCAGGTTATGGAGGAGCGGCAATGTCGAGCTCTTTGGCCAGAAATGCACTTACAGCCAGCGTCCGACCATCAACTCGTGGAAGCTTAAATGGAAAAATTACTTTCAGTGCCCTGGACTAGGCAACGTTAGAGGATACTGTGAGTCGTGTTCCACTGCCAATGCTTCACGATGCATGGATTGAGGCGTGTATTTCATGATACTCATTGATGCTGTCGTCATTGAGTCATTTTCACCATAACGTATCTTCAAGCGTTTAACAAGAAGGATGAAAAAACTCAAAATAAACTTTTTCTCTTTCTTCTCACAGTATAAAAATCGATTTTATCTTTTCCAATATGCAAATTTGTTTTCAAGTTAGAGAGATGTATCAGTTTTTTTAAGGCAGTCCCCCCATTTGGACAAACCACCTATTGTTGCTACGAACGTTGGCTGCAATGTTTAAGGTTTGCTTGCAACATTTGTTACAGCATATAGGGGTTACTGGGAACATTTGCTGTGACATTGGGAATTTGGATGCATGTGTTAAGTGAAAAATATGACTGGCGTATATATTTCACTAGTCAATCATCAAAAAAGAACTCTACTCCAATGTACAGTAGTGACCTTGAATACTGAAGTGGAAATCGAAGATGGCTCCTACGAACATCTAAATTTATTTGCTGAATTACTATGATCTTCAGTTTATGTTTTTTTTAATGACTTTTATCCCATTAATTCCAGGCAAAACCAGCAGCAGATCAAAAGGAATCAACTGTGCCACCAAAGATTATGT
>VCRD01006170.1:3325-14455 GCA_006783055.1 Trinorchestia longiramus
CGGTCCCGACTTGAGAAGACTCGGTCCCGACTTGAGAAGACTTAGCCCCGACTTGAGAGAATTTAGCCCCGACTTGAGAAGACTTAGCCCCGACTTGAGAAGACTTAGCCCCGACTTGAGAGAATTTAGCCCCGACGTGAAATAGAGTAAGAATAAACTAAAGCAATGGAAAGACCACACATAATGACATCACCTGCACTTATGAACGTCTGTCTCACAACATGCAGGGTGCTACAAAGGGGTCTCACTCATATGTAGGTTTTATAAAATCAATATTCAGTAAAAAACGAAAATTGTTTTCCCTGTTAGAGCGGACATGTAATGTCATTTCAACTCATTTTTTTATTTTGCTTCATTTTTGTATTTTTTGCTTCGTATTTCGTTTTTCACAGAATTGAAACATGAATGTCTAGTTTGAATAAAAAATCACAAGTTAGTAAATAATTCGGTTTTACAACGAGACTTATTTATCTATTCTTGTTTCTTAGAGTTAATTAGCTAACCTCGTGGATGATAGCCAGCACAGCTGACACCAGCCTATGAGGTTAGTAAGAAGCGCTGCTTCGGTCATCGCTGAGGAATACATCGCAAATAATTCCTCACCATCAAAACTTCACTTTAATGTTGAGGTTTTCTGTCACTGTCAGCTGACCAGACGCACCAGTTTGTTGTCACTGTCAGCTGACCAGACGCACCAGTTTCCTGTCACTGTCAGCTGACCAGACGCACCAGTTTCCTGTCACTGTCAGCTGACCAGACGCACCAGTTTGCCGTCACTGTCAGCTGACCAGACGCACCAGTTTGCCGTTCAGCTGACCAGATGCGCCAGTTTTTGCAATTAAGAAGCCTAAACTGCAAACTTTGCAACTGGTTTTTGCAGCGTGCACTTGGAGTGATATAGAGGAGGGGGTCTGTAATAGAGGAGGTGGCCTATAATAAAGAAGAGGGATCTGTAATAGAGGAGGGGGTCTGTAATAGAGGAGGGGTCTGTGATAGAGGAGGGAGTCTGTAATTGAGGAGGGGGTCTGAAGTAAAGTAAGGGTCTGAAACAGCAGAGAGGCATATAATAGACATGTAGTGTACTCCCCCTTCACTCTCTATCCTCCAATCATTTATAAAAAGGGCAGTTTGTGTGGGGACTCGTTAAGGATGGATCCCTCCTTGCCCTTTTCTCTTGAGGAGTTTACGTGCAAGAAGGGAAACTACACTCCTGGTGAAGTAAGGGGAACCAGTTAGAGCTGTTTTAGTTAGCTCATTGTTTTAGCAGATTCCTCCTCAGAAAAAGGTAGTCTGCAGCTTTCGTTTTCAGAGGGAAAACGTCATGGCGAATTAAAATATGCTACATTATCAATATTAACTAAATTAGTCACATTGTAGTCAATCCACGGAACAATTCCCATTATTTATTGCATAAGTTGCGTCTAATGCGAATATAAAATACTTATAAATACTATTTCAAGTTGCAAATGCTCGAAGAGTATAGTCGTAAATGAAGAGGCTACTTTGTGATTAGTTTCAGTTATTCTTGTTTTCCTCTTCTCTCCCACCTCTCTTCTCTGTAGTGCATCGCTAGCTCACACTACAATAAAGGTTCTGCATCTGGAATAAAGTCTCTTTCAGATGGGTATCATGAAGCTTCATAAGGCGCTGCAGCAGCATGACGGCGCTAGTTACACACCAGACAGTACAGCGCGAACAGCAACGTTCCTGCCTACGGGCGGTAGAATACCCGCATCACATAGGCTTACCACTAAACAAGCTACACATTTCTGTCCTCAGAACCACGACTGGAAATCCAATCATGACCACCACCGGAACTAGCGCTGGATTGTGTCCGCAGGAACCATAGCGGGCGTCTCCATAGACCCACCATCAGCCGCGGACTCACAGCCAAAAGAAGTTCATGTCACCACTAACTACAGTAATCCCCTAACGTTTGAGCACGCTACTCACCAAGCACTCACCGTTCAAACACTCAGTGCCACTACAGCGTAAGAGTAACGGAGATAATCCAGTCAACGCTCTAAAAAACAACATATTTGGTGTGAGAATATTACTTGCATTTGCATCTTCCTGTTGTGTTCCAACACGTCCTTGAGAAAACAAAGCCTCCCTCTTCCCCACCTCTCTCTTCCGTCTCTTCCACCATTCACCTCCATCTTTTCAACATTTCTCCTCACTTTCTCCGACGTCTCTCCTCCCAAGCCTCTCTCATCCCCCTTCTTTGTGCTCCCAACAGCCCGCCCGGGACTCAAAATATGCGGAAGAACCGTAAAAAAAAATAGTAATCGCTACTTAGGAGTTCGCAGCAGCCAAGATCGTGCAGGATATTTTTGGGACTTTGCAGGGAGAAGCAAGGAGAGACTGGGCTGCCTGCACTCCCAGCAACACCACGTGACTGGGCTGCCTGCACTCCCAGCAACACCACGTGACTGGGCTGCCTGCACTCCCAGCAACACCACGTGACTGGGCTGCCTGCACTCCCAGCAACATCTTGAGCAAAGTACTACTATATTGTACTAAATTAATTGAAAGTATACAGGGTGTATCCCAAAAATGTCGTTTATTAGTTGAGTAGTAGACACACATGTGAAAATTCACGTGTTTGTTACTGAAAATTTTCGTTTAATTGGCCAGTGGACGCAGGTTTTGCAAAGGAGTTTCCACATTGAAGGAAGTGCCTTTGGTATCCACAATACCATGCTTACAATACATGAATATAATCGATCAAATTTCCTCGTATCTAAATCCTTAACAGCGTTACAGAGAAACGGAGCAAGCAAGCAACAAAATGTGTATTATTATATAGTGGAATACCTCATACTTCAGGTCACACTATAAAAATAAATTCCATTTCCACTAGCATATGAGTGATTTTCATATAAATGAAAAAAACATGAATAAAATTTAAATAAAGCGTGGCCGACACAAATTAGAATGAACAGTGGAAATAAATGCTTTTTGCAAAAGCCAAATCTTCCTCTTGATGAAACTACACACAATTATTATCACAATTATGTATCACAGATACAGTACAATAGGTACTAGTGTTATGTATCACAGATACAATGCAATAGGTACTAGAGTTATGTATCACAGATACAGTACAATAGGTACTAGTGTTGTGCATCACAGATACAATGCAATAGGTACTAGTGTTATGTACCACAGATACAGTGCAATAGGTACTAGTGTTATGTACCACAGATACAGTGCAATAGGTACTAGTGTTATGTACCACAGATACAGTGCAATAGGTACTAGTGTTATGTATCAGATACAGTGCAATAGGTACTAGTGTTATGTATCACAGATACAGTGCAATAGGTACTAGTGTTATGTACCACAGATACAGTGCAATAGGTACTAGTGTTATGTATCACAGATACAGTGCAATAGGTACTAGTGTTATGTATCACAGATACAGTGCAATAGGTACTAGTGTTATGTATCAGATACAGTGCAATAGGTACTAGTGTTATGAATCACAGATACAGTGCAATAGGTACTAGTGTTATGTATCAGATACAGTGCAATAGGTACTAGTGTTATGTATCACAGATACAGTGCAATAGGTACTAGTGTTATGTATCACAGAGACAGTGCAATAGGTACTAGTGTTATGTATCAGATACAGTGCAATAGGTACAGGCTAAACAGCTAAATGGTAACTAGTTAATGATGATGCACTCATTATCATTTCAAACTCTCAATTAACTCCAAAACGCAACTGACAAAAATAAATGAATTGTCCAAAAATTAATATTCAAGAAAGCACAAAACTGTGAACAAGTTTCAAGAGACTTCGAAGAAAAATTTCGGGAAAAAAGTTTTGCTAGTAAGAAACTATGTAACAGAAGCTAGACGTAGATTTTCTTATCATGAATAAAGAACATTAAAATATTTATTTTTCGATCAGTCTTTATTTCTTTGACCAGTCTTTATTTTGCAAGCCAGTCTTTGTTTCGTCGGTCAGTCTTTATTTTATTTTTACCCATGATTATTTTCACTATAAAAACAAAATATAAAATTAATTATCATATATAATTTGAACCAGAAATGTGAGTAATCAAAATAAAAATATATTTTTGAAGACACCCTTTATAACTGTATAGCATTTCTGGTAGTGTTAACTCCTGGCAACCACAACCGTAACCACGAGGTGATCACATCCAACAACCGTAACCGCGAGGTGATCACATTCAACAACCGCAACCGCGAGGTGATCACATCCAACAACCGTAACCGCGAGGTGATCACATCCAACAACCGTAACCGCGAGGTGATCACTTCCAACAACCGTAACCGCGAGGTGATCACTTCCAGCAACCGCAACCGCTGGAAAAGCTTAGAGCTTATCATTAGTGAGCTACAAAAATAGCCGCAACCCTCGTTTATTTGATCTGAGCAGCCAGTGCTAAGACAAAGAGCAATACTTCATATCAAGGGAAGGAAATACGAGCTTCCAATACTGCAAATTAAAAGCACTCGATCGTGAACAATGAGACTCGATTATTGAGAGCGCTCCACACATGTACACAACGTTTTCGTAAACACTCCTTCGGAAATAATGACAAGCAACAGTACGGTTTGCTATGCCATTGGTTGGTATTTCCTTCTTGCTCAGGCAGTAATTACATGACCAGTAAACCAATACTAAGTATTGTCCAATACTCGAACTCCGAAGACGACTCTGATTCAGTCGGTGTACATGATACATCTTCTGGACACATTGTCTTTTCCTCGACCGAATGTATTGGGAGTTACATTGATTGCATTACAACACGTGTATTGGGAGTTACATCGATTGCATTACAACACGTGTTTTGGAGTTACATCGATTGTATTACAACACGTGTTTTTGGAGTTACATTAATTGCATTACAACACGTGTATTGGGAGTTACATCGATTGCATTACAACACGTGTTTTGGGGGTTACATTAATTGCATTACAACACGTGTATTGGGAGTTACATCGATTGCATTACAACACGTGTTTTGGGAGTTACATTAATTGCATTACAACACGTGTATTGGGAGTTACATCGATTGCATTACAACACGTGTATTGGGAGTTACATCGATTGCATTACAACACGTGTATTGGGAGTTAAATCGAATGCATTACAACACGAGTATTGGGAGTTAGACCTTATTACAACGCGATTGTTGGGAGTTAGACCTCATTACAACACGAGTATTAGGAGTTAGACCTCATTACAACACGTGTATTGGGAGTTAGACCTCATTACAACACGAGTATTAGGAGTTGACCTCATTACAACGCGAGTATTGGGAGTTAGCTTTCCATAGAACGCAGCAGACGCAACTTACGATCTAGAACATGATGCTTCGAAAAAAGCCTTTTAATCTTATGCAAGACAATTAAATAATTGGAAAAAGCTCACGTAGTAGATCACTGGGCACATGAGCAGGTCAGATGAGTTGTTACGAACTCAACTTAAGGCTGCATTTTTTGAATGAAGCAGAACGTAATTAGATGACGAAACTTGATAACGTAACTTGATGACTTAACAACGGAACTTGATGACTTGATAACGGAACTTGATGACTTGACAACGGAACTTGATGACTTGATAACGGAACTTGATGACTTGACAACGGAACTTGATGACTTGATAACGAAACTTGATGACTTGACAACGGAACTTGATGACTTGATAACGGAACTTGATGACTTGATTACGAAACTTAATGACTTGATAACGGAACTTGATGACTTGATAACGGAACTTGATGACTTGATAACGAAACTTGATGACTTGATAACGAAACTTGATGACTTGATAACGGAACTTGATGACTTGATCACGTAACTTAATAACAAACAAAGTTCATGGGAGCAAAGTTAAAGTGTAGTGTCCAGTCCTGCTCTACTTAACAGCCCAACAGCTCATAGGTCTCATGGAATAATTGATACAATGATCTACTACACGCTGTAGTCTGCTCACAAATTAATCCTGATTGTGATTAATTTGATGTGAATCTACGATGAATAACTGAATTATACTGAAAATATTACGCCTATTCCCAAACCTGAGGCAGAGAGTGCTGATACTGATTGCTTGTTGGTGCTGATTGCTTGCTAATACTGATTGCTAGATGGCATTTATTACTTGCAGATACTGATTGCTTGCTGATACTGATTGCTTGCAGATACCGAGGGCTTGCAGATACTGATTGCTTGCAGATACTGATGGCTTGCAGATACTGATTGCTTGCAGATACTGATTGCTTGCAGATACCGAGGGCTTGCAGATACTGATTGCTTGCAGATACCGAGGGCTTGCAGATACTGATTGCTTGCAGATACTGATGGCTTGCAGATACTGATTGCTTGCAGATACTGATTGCTTGCTGACACTGATTGCTTGCTGACACTTAGTACTGAAAATAGGGGAATGGAAGGTAGTAGGACTCAATACAGCGTAATTATTATTTTATAATATACTACTCTTACGCAGCCGTAATCAGATTATCTAGCATACTCATGCTATAATCCATCCTTAGTCTCTGTACAACCAAAATGATTTCATCAAATAGAGCAGTTGATATAACATTCATTTAACTCCACTTGAGCGTAATTACTGAACAGTTGTTTGAGTAAGTCAACAAACACCACACAAGTTGTTCAGAGCAAACATTGAGCCTGTAGCTCGCACACAAGTTCACACAAGATGCGGCTTCCCAGAAGGGCGTTTTGCGCAAATCAGTGCTAAGCAACGGAGCGTGTGGGAGGAAGACTAGTATGCTAGTTCAGGAAGCACTATGCTTTCAAGTGAAAATAAGATCGAGATCACCTTTTAGTTGTTCATAAGTTCCGAGGATTTTTTAACTTAAATGATGTTGCAGAGCCTTAAAAATATAGTAATCAAATGGAGCGGTGTCAGATGAATAGGGTGGGTGCGGTAAAGGTTTCAATTGAAACTTTTTATTTTTTTCTGATTGGTTCTCGCTGTATGAGGTCAAGCATTGTCATGCTGAATCACAACACCTTTCCTATTGAACAATGCTGGGTCTTTCCTTCATAAGACAGTTCTTATATCTTCAAGTAGTGAGCTGTATTGTGCAGGTGTGACTATTAGGCTTGAGTTTCATAGCTCCTAGTGGAACCAGTCCTCTCATGTCCCACCAAAAACAAAGCTGATTTTCCTCGGGTGTAGTCCTTGCTTTGGAACTGGTTGTGGACTTTGATTTCTAATCAACCATTGTCTTTTGAGTTGAAATTACCAACTCTGTCTCCACAACACGCTGAAATTACCAACATGGACTCGGTATCCTCAAAACACTGGAATTACCAACATAAACTGAGTGTCCACAATACGCTGGAATTACCAACATGGACTCAGTATATACAACACACTGAAATTGCCAGCATGGACTCAGTAGTCAGAATTCCCTAGAGTTCCCATACATTAGACTGTACATACCAACATTCCCACGCTACGTTTAGCGGCTCGAAAACTTCAAATTTGCAGAAATTTGCCCGTTTTTTGGGGGAAAATTCTCTCAAATTTTTACTGCTGCTGATTACAGGAATGACTGACAATCAGCACGTTCAATTAAAGATTATAATTTTTTAGCTCAGAACCTCTGCTCCCTTGTTAACATGAGAAGCCAAGTGATCTCACGAGTTATGCCTTGATATTCACATTGTCAGAAGCGCCAAAACAGGCAATAATTATACTGCCCATGGAAGGAATAAAAAGATTCACAGCATAGTTACAGTAATGCATTCAGCTGATATACGAGCTAGAAAGTTAGCAAGTAACTGCAAGATGTTGCAGAACGCATATTTAGGGTTCTAACGTTTGAAGGAATTGGATTCGAAACCTCAAGATCGGTGATTTTGCATAGCGTGTTAAATAACTCTAACATGAGTATTCTTACTTTTTCGTGTGTTTAAGAGCGGATGAACAAGACATGAAGTTTTTGCTTACTTTTTAACATCAACAAGTCGCGAATAAGGCTCTCAATAGGCAATTGACTTGCAAGCATACTGTGACTGGTGTTTACATAACTAAATTGTGATTATTTCTCGAAGATTTCATGCTTTCGTTATGTGGGCAGAAACATGAAGTGAAATAAACGTAAAGTTAGTACAATAAATATACAGGACTCACAAGTCTTACTCTACAGAAACAAAATCGACGAAAAATTCAATAAGGGGAAGAAGTCTCTAGCCTAAATTTGAAATAGTAAAAAGTATTTGGCTGCGTCTAACCGTCGCGTCGCTTACAATAGCAGCATAAAGAGTACTCTAAAAAAGACTTAGTTTTCGACACTCAGTTTGTGGTATTTTACGTGAATCTTCCACGCAAATACTTCTTAAATAAGAGTGGCTTCTAAGGACTCGTTCGTGCATACTAGCTATTAATATTCACCAAATTCTCAATGGAGCTTAGGTCGGGTGATTGGCTAAGTCGTGCGGAGACACGTATCTTCATCTGTACAAACGATTCTTTGTTCAATTCATCTCTACATTTTGGATCGTTATCTTATTGAACGTCCATTGGCACCGCCTGTGGAACTTTTTTGCACTTGGGAGCAACTTCTGGTCAAGTATCTTCCTATGTATAGCCTTACCCATACACGCCAGGAATAATGTGGAGTTTCCCTACACCGTGGGCTGTAATGCAGCCCAGACCATAATGCTGCCTGCTCCATGCTTCATAGTAGAGATGGTGTGCTTTAGAACACAGGCAGTCTCTGTCGTTCTCTAAATATGACAAGCCTCATTTCAAGCTTCATCTTGTTTTCATCAGACCATGCAATCTGTTTTCAAAACTCGATTCCTTCGTCAAGTAGGTCTTTGGAGAACATAACACGGTTGTTGGCACGTTTTGCAGTACGAAGCAGAATTTGCCGTGCAGTGAATGCATGCAAATCAATTCTCTACTTCACATTTTTTTAACTCACTTGTACACCTTCTGACTCTAAATTTTTGTATTGGTCCGTAAGTGATAATTCATTAGCTTATTCACCTCCCAGCGCTGCGTGTAGCATCAAAATCAGCCCTTAATCTTGTGAGGAGCTTTGGCTCCCTGCAGATCACGGACCTCTCCAGTGTCATCAAAATTTCTAATTATTGCTCCCACCAGTTAAGTACGACACCTTGATACGCTCAGTAATTTAACTATAAGTTAATCCAATACGTGTGTCAACTATTTATTTTCGAATGACTTTGGAAGTTCTTTGACATTCGGCACCGCACGTGACGTCATATGAAATCTGGATGAGTGAAGTCCTGCCTGCTGTCGCACGTTGACGCAACATTTGCGTGTAGATGCTCTTAGAAGCTTCTTCACACTGCATGAATGTGTTCTAAACAAATGGATCAACGTTTGAGATAGAGTCCTGTATATTTACATGTACTCTGTTGAATATATCTTTATTCAGTTTTCTATAACTGAACTGGAGGGGTACCCAAAAAAAGAACAAACTTTTCGAAAAACGACATAAATTTCATTGTGCTAATGCTTGTGTTCAGTCAGTGCGTATTGTAAAAAACAATTATATTGTAAGGAAACTGTCAGCTATCACCAGTGAATAAATAATCTGAAACAAGAGTTTCTTAAGCGGAGGCCCGCAATATCAGGTTTCACTTCTACACAACCTCGAGGATCAAAGAAATTGATCAAAGCACACGGACACGTCAGGAGTGATGATGCAAGCATTGATCTCAATCAGCGTGTCTCTTAGAAACTTGTTAAACAGTTAGTGATGCAAAGATGCTGGTCGGCCTCACACGTACAACTGATGTGAATACTCTTTTGAGTCTGGTATTCCCTCAGTCTGGTATTCCCTCAGTCTGGTATTCCCTCAGTCTGGTATTCCCTCAGTCAGGTATTCCCTCAGTCAGGTGTTCCCTCAGTCAGGTGTTCCCTCAGTCAGGTGTTCCCTCAGTCAGGTGTTCCCTCAGTCAGGTGCTCCCTCAGTCAGGTATTCCCTCAGTCTGGTATTCCTTCAGTCAGGCGTGCCCTCAGTCAGGTACATCCGAGCAAAAATTAACTAATATATCAATATCATTCAAGAAAAGTCTCATTACCAGTCATGTAAGCAGACGTGAGGTGAAATCAACCCACACATGTACAAGATTTTTTCACATTGGTGTACTAAATAGTTCAAACATTAGGTAAAATTAACCCATGCCGTACAACGTTCATTGACACATACAAAATCAGCCCACATATATCCAACAATGAGGAACACAATTACTGTACAAAGACCAGCACCACGAAATTAAGGCACACTGTACAACATTCAGGAACACAGTCACAGTACAAAGACCAGCACCACGAAATTAAGGCACACTGTACAACATTCAGGAACACAGTCACAGTACAAAGACCAGCACCACGAAATTAAGGCACACTGTACAACATTCAGGAACACAGTCACAGTACAAAGACCAGCACCTTCAAATTAAAGCACACTGTGCAACATTCAGGAACACAGTCACAGTACAAAGACCAGCACCATCAAATTAAAGACAGTGCCCACCACGACACTAATCAGAGTGGCTGATGACAGCTCATGTGTTGAGGGGAACACAATGCTCGCATTAAGCAGCGTTTTGCTCCATTACTTCACAGAATTATCGCCCGCTTCAGTAATTCACACAATTACTCTAGAACTTCATAATTAGCGAATATCTAACATAATAAAAACAGTGTCCAACTAATACGTAAATTATCAGTTTTGAATGAGGTAAGCAGACTCGTGAGTTTCACAATTAGTTGCATTCTAAAAGGATTTTGATATGAAATGGTTTCTGTTCCAAAGAAGATGGAGTGAGTGAAATTTTTCAGTTGCTCAGTGGCAGATTAAGAAGAAAATTTTATTTTACAGGAATTTCTCACGCAGATAGGGATGGAAACATCGGTCAGCAAAGAACATGGTTTGGTCAGTAAAAAACATGGTTTGGTCAACAAAAAACATGGTTTGGTCAGCAAAGAACATGTTTGGTCAGCAAAGAACACGGTTTGGTCAGCAAAGAACATGGTTTAGTCAGCAAAGAACACGGTTTGGTCAGCAAAGAACATGGTTTAGTCAGCAAAAAACATGGTTTGGTCAGCAAAGAACATGTTTGGTCAGCAAAGAACAT
>VCRD01006172.1:7656-28962 GCA_006783055.1 Trinorchestia longiramus
CACCAGCTTGGTCGACTGGTGAGCGAATATGCTTGCGAGCGGGAAGACCCGGGTTCGAATCCCGCTGCCGACATGGTTGACGTAGCTGGAAATACGGCATGGGACTTGGGTAAAACAACCGAATAATTATCGAAGTAATTATCCGACTCAAGAATGGGCCAGAAGGTTCGTTCCTATAGCCTCATTCTATTCTATTCTACTGTGACTTGGTCTGGGGAGATATACCTAAAGGCCTTCAAAAAGAGCTCCAGAAATGTATGAATTTTGCTGCTAAAGTATCAGGTTGTCCGGAAAGTTTATGCCGATTTTTAAAGGAGAGATAAAGTTCAATATATATACAAGCCAATACATTTTTAATCAACCAAATATGAACCATTTTGTTGCACAAAGCGTTTCCATCTTTTTTTTTACTAGAAAATACTCTCATCGCTGAATTGAGGTGGTTTCATGCCGAAGAATTCATCAGGGTATCTTTTTAGGTCATCCAAGAAATTGAAACTTTTACCATTAAGACTATTCTGCTAAGGCCGAAATAAATGATCATCTGAAGGAGCAATATCTGGTGAATATGGAAGGTGGGATTACACATCCCAGCCAAGCAGCAGCAATTTTTGATAGGTTTCAAAAGAAACGTGTGGTCTGGCATTAGCCTGATGGATCACTGTAAACTCGTATATTTCTTTGGTTGTTTGTGATGGATTTTTCCTCTATGGAAATAGAAAAGCATCAGGTGTTCTCTAAATGGAGGTGTAGTCAAATTTTACTTTCCAAACTTAATTATGTTCTTAATAAGTCGAAAGATGAGCTACTAAAAATCGGCACGAACTTTCCGGGCAACCCAATAGTATGCAAAGGAAACTTCAGAAAGAACAATCATGCAACACCTCATGAAAAAGCTTAACTGGACCCCGATAGAACAAAGACTACTCATTCACAAGGTCAAATATGTACGAGTATTCTCCTCTCTATATCGCCCTCAAAGTTCTGCCAACGTTGTTAAATTCCATCCACCCACCCACTAACATGGGTGTGAAACCTAACCGACGACACAATGTTAACATCAGTTTACGCTTACCCGATGCTGGACCAAGGGCTCTTTCAATTTCAAGTGCATTGCTTTGGAATAAACTGCCCACGCACATGAAGAAGAACCAATCAATTAAGAATTTCAAAAAAACGTGACATTTTCGAATATCAAAGTAGCAAATAAATATAGAAAACAGCTCCTATGCATGATTAAACAAAATTAACTTAGTAACGAAACATGCATTATATAAGAGTCTACCATGTGTTTATGCCACACAACGCAAGTATAAACTGAAGTAGAATTAACAATATTCAAATGAAACAAACGTAAATGTCAAACACGTGCTATAATTCCGCAGCTCTGGAGTCAAGTCGACTAATTTAATGTCATCAAAAACCGCAGTGTTTTTTCACTTTTGCTTTTTTTCTGTAATATTTGAGGCTCATTAATGGGTGCTTTTTTACCTGATAAACGTTAAAATGTTAAAAATGTTCAGTTTTCATAATGCACAGCAAAAAACAATAACTTTTTTTTATAGGAAACAAATTGTATTTTGCCTGAAGCTAAATAGAATTTTATATGAATTTGTGCTTGCTCTTCAGATTATTATTCTTCTAAGGATTTCATATATATATTTAATCTTTTTGTTATTTTTTACTCATCGAAGGCATAATCAAAAAATTTATACGTCAATGTCAGTAATTGCTTTGTTACAATAAGTGACTGTGAAACCTCAGAACTTTAGTCTACTACAGCTTTCCTTATCTATATCAATATCTAAATATTGATAATTTGACAAATTCACAGTTTTATTTTATTTATTTTTATACACTTTTTCTCTGCTATGTACATAATGTCCGTTCATATTAAACACGATGATATTTACAGATAACTGTAATAATGATTAAATTAAATCTGTTATCAGCAAGCCATACCGTACGGTCAACCAGTAATTAGAAATTACAATTTCAATTTAATAACAATTATAACTTTATGTTTTAAGTTTTCGCTCTCATAATTTTCCTTTTTCGGTCTTTCTCGGATGTTAAACATCCAATTCAGTTAAATGTAATGTCCATTTAAGCTGTACCTAAAGAAAATATTTCTCTTATCACCTAAAATGCGTATAATACCTAGCATGTCAGAATTTAAATGTATCACCAATGACTACCTCTTGAGTCATCACTGAAAAAGTGAAGCTTAATTTGTTTCACCGTGTATATTTAACGTTCATTGCGTGATGTGAATGTTTACGTATATCCGTAGGTACGGTTTTTATATCATCTACTATGCATAGAATACCTAACACTTAAAGGATTTTACGTTAAGTCATATTTAAAAACCAATGCTGTTACATTTCTTATGTACCAACTTTATTGGAAATATACGTTGTTGTTTTGTTTTTTTGCTCTCTCTCTTCCTCTTGCTCTTTCTCTCTCTCTCGCTTCTTTTTCTCATGCATGGAGCACGAATATGTTGAAAACGCAAATAGATACCGAAGAATAGAAAAATAACTGCCAAAAATCCCTAGCATCCCACAACAAAAAATAAATGGGAAGTGTCATTTTTCGATACAATAACGGAAAAATTTACACGAACAGAGTCGTTTTATGTTGCCTACAATTTGTGCCTGAACTGAATACCAAGTTTCATGACATTCTGAGACATTAACCGAAAACTCAAATAATGTCATCAGGGTATGTCATCTATACCCTGTGCAATTTTTACACAAATCAAAAAAATAAATAAATCAATAACTCATATTAGTTGGGTGTGTAAGCATGCATAGAGGACGAATTTGCTGAAAACCCTAAGAAACACTGAAGAATCTCAGAGTTATTGCTACAAATGCAGAACCTCATACCAGAAAATGAGTGAAAGTTCACTGAATACGCCAGTAATAGATCCTCCTCTCTAAAAGAAGGAAGAAAATAAATTCATTTGTAACCTGGCTCAAGACAAATTTTGAACCAGAGCTACTGAATCTGTAGGAAGAGAAAGATAGAGAAAAGAGATAGAGAAATAAAGAGGAAGAGAAAAAGAACAAGGAAGAAAAAGAAAGAGAAAAATTGTTATTTACCAATTGTCATTTAGCATTCACATTACTGCTAGCTGTATAATGAACTATTTTACTGCTACCTATATTCATAATAAACTATTCAAAGATTGTGCAGCACTAAAAAGCACATTCAGGACCACTACATATGCTTGAAAAAATTAAAAATATTCAACTTCGAATATTCAGTAACTATATGAAGTACAGTGGTGTCCCAAAGAATTGAACACTCTTTAACTGGAGCACTTCCCAACCCAACCACCTTGACAAATAAATTTTGTCTTCCAATTCAAACAAAAAAAACTTGCCAATGATGCCAACCCACCATATGACCTGTTGTACGCCAGCCTTGCTTGTACTTCTCTGATGTTAACACCTCTCATTTGTGCTTGATTTTTTTGTACATTTTCTTAAAATTATGCATCCCTTATACTGGCTCCTAGGAAAATGTGAAGTAGTGGAAGGAAGCTGATGTACTATAATGTGGAAATGAAGAAGGAAATTATAGAAAAATTGAGAAAGCAGTTAGTGTTTTTGACTTAGCCTTCCAGTATGTGATGGCCAAGTCTATGATGTGCCTGTTTGAGAAGCACAAAGATTCATTATTTTATTTTAATTCATTCCTTAGATTAAAGACAACATAAAACCATACATCTTTTACAAAAAATAAAAAATGTGGGATTTTAGAAGCCTGGGATGGATTTATTGTTTTTACAATAATTTTAATGGTAAAAATTGCTGCCCAATTCAAACATCCTCAAAGAACAAAGTTTGAATCAGAAGGTGCCACTGTATATCAATTAAACTAAGTGCACTACACTTCAACTGTCACTTATGTCTTCAATTAATTCTTTTCATGAACAAAATTATATTGTAATTGCAGCTGCAACTTCTGGCTTCTGTTCTACACATGCACCAAATGGCATATGTAATTAGTCTATATATATTCTCTGAAGTGGTTTAGTTAGACAGGGTGTCCATGAAGTCTCTTTACCATTTCAAAAATTTATTACAAATGCAATTGATAAAATATGTTTTAGTCAGATTTGTTCTATTGTAGTCAGTGTTTATTAAAGTTTTTAATCACATTTTGGATTTGTGTGTTTCAGGGATCCTGTTTGTGAAAGAGGTGCTGTTAAAAATTTATGAGAGACTTTTATAAAAGACTTTATGGACACCCTGTATATTCTAAGATATATTACCTTTGTTTCTTTCAATAACATACATTAGAATTACTCACAGGGAGTAACATTATTTAGCTTGTAGTACTGTACAATACCTAAAATTACTATAACTAATACTTTATTTAATATGTACAGTCAACATTACCACTGATAAAAACTGCTAGTTTCATTAGAATCAACTTAGTGTTGAGTTTTATCACCTTATTTCCAATAAAAAATTCAACACACATCAAGAATAAGTACATAAAAATGAGTTTTCATTGAACATTTTCATAAAGAATCATTGAATGAAAACAAAGAAATTCAAATAATTCACTAATACTACATTTAGTAATGCATAACATTGGCTTTGCATTTTCTTGCCTCCAATATTTTCATGGCTGATGCACTTTAGCCAAAAACTATGCACTATATAATAATACACAGTTTGTTACTTGCTTGGTCCGTGTCTCTGTGACGCTTTTAAGGATTTAGATAAGAGGAAATTCGGTAGGGTATACATGTATTGTAAGCATTGTATTGTGGATACCAAAGGCACATCCTTCAACGTGGAAACTCCTTTGCAAAGCCCGCATCCACTGGCAAATCAAACAAAAAAATACAGTAAAAACACATGAATATTCATGTGTGGGTCTATTAGTTTGCATACATCAACCACAATCTTCCATCAATGGCTATAGGCAAATATCAATTCAGGCAAACTGTGGGAAAGTATTTGCTCTTGCATTTCACATGAGCATTCAAGCTTGCATGAGCTTTTTCCTGCAACATTTACTAAGCCCAATAAAGTTATCTGTAGTAAACTAAAGAAAGTATTTAGCTTATCCTTTTCCCCATACATTGAATGGCTATGTGAGTAAGCATGAAACAATAAAGGTTATGAAGCAACAAATATTTGTCAAAGTCAGAATAAAATTCCATTCATAATGTATTCATTTTCCATCATGACTAATTCAGTGAAAAAGAAAAAAAATTGACACAATTATTAGTTTCTTTACAATGTATTTTTCACCCCTCTTATTTATTGGCCCAGTTAATATTTATGGAATTTTCAAAATCAATACCCATTTATTAAACCTCAATCATAAAAAAACAATGTGATGTGGTCATTAATAAGCAGAATTTTTAGCCTCAAATAGTTGCTGGACCACTGAAATATTTACTATTGTTCATCACTCAGCAGCATAAATTAAGTTTGAGTGCCTGAATTCCCTACTTATTATGCCTACTAGTGGACCCACACATGAAAATTCATGTGTTTTTACTGAATTTTTAATTTAATTTTCCAGTGGACGTGGGCTCTCAGGAGTTTCCCCATTGAAGGATGTGCCTTTGGTATCCACAATACAATGCTTAAAATACATGTATACCCTACTGAATTTCTTCCCATCTAAATCTGAGCATCCCAGAGAGACAAACCAAGCAAGCAAGCAACAAACTCTGTATTATTATATAGTGGAATTTTACAAAACAACCTCAGTCCAATCTCCACTGCATGGTAGGTACATCTCCAAGGTAGTCTTGTAATGGCACCCCTAAATAACTTCTTAAATCCAAGGGCAACTATCAAAACTGCTACCAATTTCCTATATGAGGTATGAAGTACAACTACCACATTGCTAAGACCTTTTGATGGCTCTCTTTGAACTATAAATAAAACAGGATAGTTCCCATGGAAATTCCCCAGTTTAAATTTGACTAATTTGAAATTATTATGAAGATGAATGTAATAAAGATTTATGTCAAATTAATGCATTTAAACTAACATTTTTCATGAATATGTACAGAACTTTCATTCTGTGTATTGTCTACAGATAACATGGCCTAAACAGTACCTGTGGAAACTCCACAGTTTAAGTGATAAAATTAAGCATCTATGAAATAAAATACATTTTTCAGTTTTATCTGTGGTACTATCAGGACGTGAATATTTTTCATGAATACATACAGAACTTCTAATCTGTATCTTATCGTTTTTCTTTATACATTTTTGTTTGTTTGTTTATCTATGGATAACATGGCCTTGTACAAGAAGAAGACTAATAATGAGAAAAATGGCATATTTTATAATAATTTGGCACCCATGGTATCCACAAGACAATGCTTATCAGACATGCGTACTGATTCTGATTTCAGTTCAATAATTCTTCTCCAGCAATAGATTGGTCGAAATTGAACAGACACACACAGATAGAATGAGAAACAGAGATGGAGATGCACAATATTATATATGTAGATACAATAATCTTCATTATCACAAATGGGAAAGACTGTTGAACATGATTAATTTTAGAAGCTCCATTCAACACAGACAACCACTAAAATTTAGATGCAGTAATGACTTATAAGTTAAATCAGTAGTAAAAGTGTTTATTACATGGCTAGTAGTAAAATTGTTTATTATACAGGGTATCCCAAAAAAATGTATCCATGTTTAAAAGGCTGTAGTTTGAATACTATGCTTTAAAATAAAGTAAGTAACAATGTATTCTGGATCTAAATGAAACTTTAGATCATACTCGTTTGAACGAGAACTATCCCAGCCTCCTGACACCAGTAGTATTTAATCTACAGTTTTATTATATAGATAGAAGTAAAATGCTTTACTATATAGCTAGCAGTAAAATGGTTTATTATATAGCTAGCAATAAAATGGTTTGCTATATAGCTATGAGTAAAATGGTTTATTATATAGCTAGCAGTAAAATAGTTTATTATATAGCTAGAAGTAAAATGGTTTATTATATAGCTAGCAGTAAAATAGTTCATTATATAGCTAGCAGTAAAATGGTTTATTATATAGCTAGTAATAAAACTCACAGCAGTGAAAACATAAGAAGCTGGTTAATAAATAATCCAGTCAAAAGCATTGATCCAATATTCAAAATGTTCCATAACCTTTATCAATTCATGCTTACTTACATTGTAATTCAATACATAAAAAACAGATGAAGTAAAATGTTTACCTCAGTTTTTTATTTTACTTATTTATTTTTTATTTATTTAGTGGCAGCTGCTAGCCTAGTCTGCAGAGTATGGTAAGCACATTGCCATAATGGCCTTCTTTACCTACAGCAATATCAAATTTCATCTAACATCTCTGTAAAATTTAATGGATAATATCAAAAAACATTGCCATTTTGAAAAAGATGAGATTACATGAAAATAGGAAGCAAGGTATGCTAGAAGCTGTATTTAAAGTTAAAATTAGAATCTTCTTCTCAACTTAGTCTTATTACCTGCATGGGGGACTTGATAATACAGGATGCAGCAACATGACTTCCTTTTTTCAAAGGAAGTTTCTTTCAAAAAAAGGAAGTCATGTTGCCACACCCTGCAGTCAGTCAAGATAACAAGAAATGCATTCTCTACAGCAGCTGGAAAAAAGAGTACCATTTCCACCAGTATTTTATTTAATGGATAGCTTGATAATGCATGATTTTTTATTCTCTTTTCATTTTTTAAAGTAGAAATGTTTCACACAGTTAGTGAAGATTAAAGAATATATTTTAAAAAATCTTTACTAATTATTTGCACCTACACTATATTGATAATGCATCTGCCATACTGTGCAGATAAATATTACAATTTTGCCAGTCTACTGGAAAATATAAAAGTATCATCAGAGTCAACCAATTCCAGCAATTTAATTACCCATTTTATAAATTGATGACAAAAAAGAATATATTAAAATTACCCAACATCAATAGAATATCAAAAATTAAAGAAAATCATTGCACATGAAGAACTATAACCCCTTAGCAAAACTGTATGACAAGATTTATAATAATTTGCCCTTGACAATAATTAGTAAGCACACCATGGCAAAAGCAATACCATATGCAAGTTAACATCTTCGTTTACAAAAGATTATCATGAACCTATTGAAAAATATCTCGTAAATAGTATATTATAATATTACTTCTCCTTTGAATTACATAAATTCGACATTTTCTAGCAAAATTTATTTTCAACAGTTACCTTTGTAATACACTCACTACAATTTTACTTGAATTACTTACTTTTTAATTGAAAGCTCTTCTCCACACTCAGAAACTTGCGTATTAGTAACTACATCAAACGTCATCAACGATCAAACCTTTTTGTTTACATTTCACAACAGCGTTGCCAGATGCTGAGTGGCCATTTGTAGTGGAAAAGGCCAAATTCACATTTTTTCTATCAATTATAGTGAAAACTGCTTAGATAATCCTAATTTAAATTACAAATAGAATAGTAATCACCTCCCTTAATGTTTAAAACATCCACCTTGTTATTTTTGTTTGGGTCTCCTAGCAAACTGAAAAATAATGATTCAATTTCGACGTCGCTGGTGCTAGGCTTGTTAACGTATAGTATGCATGATTAAAAGTATTTACCTTTATATCTTATGTCAATATCTTTTTAGTACATCGAGTTATTAATAACATAAGCAAATATTCTAATTATGGCATCCAAAAACTTACGATGCATTCTGTTTTCGTCGCATTTTCAACTGCAGTTCCACGGCTAAACATTTTCGCGACAAATGCATTGCTAGCTGCAGTTGTAAGAAATTGAAGTGCACAGTAAATGAGTCAGTAGATAATTCCTGAAAATTTTAAGGCTACTTATCCCAAACCAGAAAAATTTAATCTTATGGTATTTTTATTCACGAAAACATTATCTGGTTTCCAAATAAGCAAATTAATTTCCCTGTATAGCAATACAGGGAAATTAATTCAACGACGGCAATATTGTTAGCTAGTTAAAATGCTATTCAAAACTCTGTTAATTCTCCTTTATTGGGCTGGCTGAAAATAATATTTGGAATTAGCAACGAAAAATTATTTAATCTATCTGTAGCATCACACGATTCGGATCATTACGTATTTTATACCAGTATACAGATGAAGAGACCCGATACATTAATAAATGTTTTTGCCGAATTCAAAAGATTGGTTAAACATATACTGGCAAAGCAACAATATAGCACTACGCAACATCTATCGACAATACGACCCACACATAATACTCAACGCTCACTGCCTACGAGATAACACCCCCATCAAAATATGGAACTATAACACGTACGCTGCGAACAAAGCTAACGAACAACACGCAGGCACAGCCATAGCAATCGGAAAAGACATCCCATTTAAACTACACGACAATTTCCCCTTACACATGCTAGGAGCCACAGTCGACACTCCGCAAGGCCCAATCACCATCGGCACAACCTACATCCCACCACGCACCAACTACATCAACTAAATCGGCATGTACACACTACTAAGACGGAAAAACCCCACCTACCTCCTAGCAGATATGAACGCACAACACCCAACATTTGGATACAACTACACAAACATGAAAGGAAAGCAAATACACTCACTCATAAATAAAAATAAATATATACACATCGGACCAAACTTTCCCACCTTGCTCACTCATAACTCTACCACCAGCCCCGACATAGTACTGACAAACACCCAAACATTCCACAACATAAGACTACAACCAGGCCCGCTCACCCCATCAGACCACACTCCCATAATAGCTACCATCACTGCAAACCCCATCCGCCCACGCCCATCCATTCACAACGCGGACTGGATACAACACAAAAGCCTCCTCACCACACACACGGTACTACAAGACCTCCTACCGACTCTGGAAGAGATCGATAACCAGAAGTCCAACTGGGAGAGTCACATCACCGCAGCCTCCAACCAAGCAATCCCAACCATCACTCACAGAACAATCCCGGGAATCAAACCAACACAAGAAACACTCCTGCTCCAAACGAGATACCATCACACCTGCAACCACCTCAGGAGACACGGACACTCCCCTCACTTGTACTGCGAACTCGCAAAGCTCAGACATCAAATAAAACAAACGTACAAACGCATTTACAGTAAAACATGGAACCACACAATCACGAACATGAAAATAAATGATAATCCCAAACAATTTTGGTCGTCCATTAAGCGCACGTCAAGCAACACTAAACAAAATACGCCTTAGATCAAACTCAACGGCACCTACTATCACTCCCCGAGGGACAAAGAACCCCTATTTAGAACACACTGGTCAAACATCACATCACGCTTAAAACCACACAAGACAGGAGACATCACCCGCCTAAACAACCCCCAATTCCCAGCCATCACACTCCAAGAACTCCAACAAGCACTACGAACATCTTCGCCAAAAGCTCCAGGACACACATAAATCACGACACACCACCTGAAACAACTCCCTCCCAACATGCTCCACTACCTACTATACATATTCAACAACGCAATCTCCGCGGGATATTTCCCTATCAAATTAAAACACGCCATCATGATTTTCCTCCCTAAACCGTCCACCTCACAACACGAGGTAAAAACTACCACCCAATATCACTACTCGACACCCACAGAAAACTCCTAGACAGAATCCTCATCTACAGACTCACAGACCACCTCACTATACACAACATATACAACACGGAAGAGGAACACACACCGCTCTTGCCACCCTACATGAGACGCTGCACATCCACCTAACCCAGGGGTCGGCAAACTTTTTTACCCGTCGACCCCTTCATAGGAGGTGAAAAAAAATGTTAAACCATTATTGACATTTTTGATGACCAAAAATAAGAAGAAATGTTATAAACCAAACCAATCTTATGTTGTATCCCATACAATGTTTGAAGATATATATTACGAGAAAGAGGCAGTCTTCACTGATATAAAGTAAAAAAGAAAAGAATAGAAGTTTACCTACCTACAGAGAATTTTGACTGTTTCGAAATCTAACAATACTTATCGTTGAAAAATTGATATGAACTTAATTATATAAAACAAATGTGATACTTGACAATAATATTAAATGCCATGGCAATACGCAATATGCTTTTTATCAAAAAATAATGATGAAAAATACATTAACTTACCTATTTATCAATAACTTGATATTAATGAGATGGATGAGCTTGATGAGCAGCAGCAAGGCTATTGATATTTGGTTTAAAATCAGTAAGCTTTAACCGTAAATCACCACGGTTTTCCAAGTTTAGTCTATTTCTTTGCTTTGTTAGAATCGCATTCGCATGGTTAAAACCAACTTCAACCATATATATATCCTTAATCGACCCCCTTCCAACCCCCATAAATTTATCGACCCCTTGAGTTCTGTCCTCGACCCCAGGGGTCGATATCGACCACTTTGCCGACCCCTGACCTAACCCAACGGAATAAAATAAACGTCATCCTACGAGATGTCTCCAAAGCATTCGACAAAATCTGGCACACAGGCCTAAAATTCAAATTATCTTAACTAAACATTGATCCACTGTTCACAAAAATTCTTACAGACTTCCTTTCAGACCGCACCGCAGTAATCAGGATCACAAACTACACAGGGCAAGCCTTCCCCGTAAAATCAGGGGTGCCACAAGGAGCAGTTGTCTCCCCAGCACTATACAACTTTTATACACACGACCTCCCCTCGCCCATCCCCAACACCAATTTTATTGCAGTCGCTGACGACATAGCACAAATCACAGCGCCTAACAACAAGGGCAATAGCCCAGATCAATGCATATGAAAAGAAATGGAAGATACAAACGAACGCAAACAAGTTCAAACTTATAGCCATCAGCCGCCGCAAGAAACAAGAAGTGCACGTAGACGACACTCTCCTCTCATACGATAAAACAGGTAAAGTTTTAGGTCTCCACCTCAGCAGCCAGGGATACACCTCACACATCACACAGAGGAAAGCAATAGCACAAAACAATCTCTCCCGTCTATACCGTTTCAAACACATGCATCCGAACACAAAACGAAAGCTTTGCCTAGCCTACGTACGATCAGCCCTCATATACCCAGTCATCCCATTTCTCACATTTTCGCCTACCTCCATTTCAAAACTACAACGTGGGTAAAAAAAAGCCACACGATTCATCATAAACGCAGAATGAAACGACTTCAACACGTCAGCCCAATTACACCGCCAAACTAAACTACCGCCATCAACACTTTACACGAACACGCAAAGAGAATCTGGACCAACATAAAACATGCACCCACAACTATACCTACACCTCACATTCCCACAAGAAACTGTACAAATACCACACAGAGTTTTCCCAAGCTCGAAAAGAAAAATACTCGGCCCCCTCCAATACCCAAATACACATGACATCCCACACCGCCGCACCTAGCACCAGTTCCTCTCCAGGGTAACAAAACAAAAACAAACGACAACTAGACGTAACCCTCAATCGGCTACAAACACAGTCTGAATTACACGACTATCCAATCACACTTAAACGCTCAGCCCCAACCAGAGCCCATGCTCCTCCACCACCAACCCCAATTATCAATGGAAAACCAACACTTGACTCCTTATAGAGACCACCCACAAGAACAAACCCCATGGACAGACCGACACCACTCAACACGTGCGCAGAGCGCTCATTATTATTCCCCTCCCATAATCCCTTTCCGTTTCACCCCTGTACTTAGTTAGGCACACCCTGTGCCAAACTCTAAAATATTTCCTACTGGTACCGACTTACCTACCTATACATGTAACAGAGACAAACGAAGCAAGAATTGAACGCGTATAATTTCGATATGAAACATTTTATGCCCGTTATATCTACATTTTGTTTCAAAATTAATTCTATTCATATGAAAATATGGTTTGGTAGAATGTCAATGCACTTATACTTATATAACGCATAGGTGTCGATTTGTGGAAAATATTGAACATTAATATGTTAGATAAAAGCCATATAATATAAAAAAGAAATGACCAAACGTCGAATCTCAAGGCTAAATGATATTAAAAATGCCACAATTGAGAACTAATTGAAAACTCTGCCCCGAACGAGGCTAATCTCGTAACACCGTTCATTCGCTCCGTTTCTTGCAGTATTTACTGCACATTAGTTCTAAAGGTTGTACAAGCACCTTGAAACCTTTTATTCACCGTAACTCATACATTTTGATTTGCCTTACAAATTTCATTGCATCCAAACTTCAGTGGTTGTACACATTAAATGAAGCTTCTAAAATTAATAATTTCGAACGATCTTTGATCATTCGTGATAATAAAGATTATCGTATTATAAATAATTTATGGATTTAAATAGTCTCTTCGCGGTTTGGCACCATTTTTCCTTTACAACGAAGTCTGATAAACATTTTAACACGAAAATCACAAGCACGAAAACTTTCTCTAATTTTCACCTTATCAACATAGGGTAAATAACACATATATATTTCTACGTGTCCCTGTGAACATCTACCTCAAATCAACACAAAGATGGAAACATGATCACTAGCCTTAATTAAGCATTTAACGCCTAAGTTATTTCTCCACGGAACGAAACATCACGTAAATTACCCATTATATCTAGACGTTTTATGGAATTTCACCGAAATTTACAATAGATTTAGAATGTAGGACTAAAGTGAATGATTTCTAATCAACTTCACCAACTATAATAGTACTAGCCAGTTCCGTGGAAATACCACAATTTAGATTTGATTAATTTATTATAAAATTATTACAAAGATAAATGCATTAAAGATTTACGACGAATTTTTGTTTGAAATGATTACATTTCATTAATATATACAGGACTTCCATTCTGCATCTTAGCTACCGATATCATGTCCCAGATAGTACCCGTAAAAATTCCTTGATTTAAAAGTGACAAAATTAAGGAAATATGAAATAAGTACATTTTTCAGTTTTACCCATGGTACCATCAGAATCTGAATATTTTTCATGAATGTATACAGAATTTCCATTCTGTATCTTATCTATCGATAACATGGCCGTGTAAGAGAAGAAAACTAGTAACTAAAAAAATGAAGTATTTTATAGTGATCGGATGCCTTTGGTATCCACAATACAATGCTTGTAATACATGCATACCCGTTCTGATACATGAATAAAGTTGATTTATTTATTATTTACACAGGATTTTTTGCATCTTTAACACATTCATACACATTACCTCGTTAAAATTTCAACGATGATGAAAATTATTGAACAAAACTCGGTTTTATTTTTGGTAGAAATGCAACGTACATTAAATGTTAGAAATTAATAAATGCTTCAGGAGGGTTTTACCTCATTTGTTTTATTTTCTAGTGACTTCTTTATAATGCTTACACAGGCAGTTTTACACTTGTCATGTACTTCTCGATTGATGGGCGACATTCTTCATGAAAACTTAATTAAATATAATAACTATAACATTTTCATAGCATCCGTTGACAAACATGCACTAAAAAAATGAAGTAAAAAACTCAATATACTGTATATATCATATATATGTAGCCTTTTTCGTCTTTTCAGATGCGTATAAAATAAAACACGAAGTAAAAAAACTTAACATATAAATACGTATATGTAAACTCTTTCGTCTTTTCAGATATTCAAGAAATAAGTTGTAAAATAAAAGGAGTTGCAATAGAAGATGTGATATAAAAGATTTTACCTTGACATTGTCGCTGTAGTGAAGAAAGGCCATAGTAGGAGAGTGAGCAGTATTAGATATACTGGTAATAGAAGACCTGACGACTTTGTAGACTTGAGCATCTTAATTCAGTTAACATGCTGGCAGGAGTAGAAGTTCTCTTCTGATTGTTCTATTTAATACATCCCATCTCATTGCTCCATTTAAATAATACAGTGTTCTCATCTCATTGCTCCATTTAATACAGTGTTCTCATCTCATTGCTCCATTTAACACAGTGTTTCCATCTCATTGCTCCATTTAATACAGTGTTTCCATCTCATTGCTCCATTTAACACAGTGTTTCCATCTCATTGCTCCATTTAATACAGTGTTCTCATCTCATTGCTCCATTTAATACAGTGTTCTCATCTCATTGCTCAATTTAATACAGTGTTTTCTAGTCACATTGCTGTTTTCAACACCGTGTTTTCTAGTCACTTCCATTGATTTCAACTTGATTCCAATTTCATCTAAAGCACACAGACACCCACGTTTCAAACACATTACCTTCGAGAACCTACATAATTTGAAAATTCACGCATCCTCGTCTATAAAACAAAAATTTTTTAATCAGCTGTCAGTAGCACAGTAGACTTGGATGTACTTGCCTCTGTTTTTCTCCTGGACGTAAGAATGGAAGGCTGCAGCACACAACACATAGCCAGAACACTGCAGGAAGCTGGAGACAGAATTAGCTAGGTTATCAAACATGACTACATGGCTGGGGTACACAGCCAGTGGATCTCTAACCTCAAAACGATACATAGATGACAAGCTACTTTTTTTGGAGCAGAAACTCGTGTTATTGAGGTCTTTTTGATGGGTTTCTTGATGATTTTGATGGGCTTCTTGATGATTTTGATGGGCTTCTTGATGATTTTGATGGGTTTCTTGATGATTTTGATGGGCTTCTTGATGATTTTGATGGGCTTCTTGATGTGTTTGATGGGCTTCTTGATGTGTTTGATGGGCTTCTTGACGGTTTTGATGGGCTTCTTGATGTGTTTGATGGGCTTCTTGACGGTTTTGGTGGGCTTCTTGATGTGTTTGATGGGCTTCTCGACGGTTTTTATGGGTTTCTTGATGTGAATTTGATGGAAGATGTGCAGCCAACCACAGTTCAGGGTCTTCGAAGAATCTGTCGGATTCATCGACGTAGAGGGCAGCAAAATTCAGGTTAGGTTCACACGTCAAGAAGCGCGTGGGCACCGGCACGTGCATATGGCTGAAACCAAAACAAATGAATTTGTATTTAAAATTGCCCATTGTGTACATAAAAAAACGATAATGCGAGAACTGCACAGTATTGGAATTTAAAGTACCTAATTATGAAAGAACGTAAGTGGTAAGAACGTGTATAATGATGATGGAACAGTGGTTTATGCAAACAGTGTGCAAAAACACACAAAGTCGATGAAACGAAGCTCATAAAATTCCATTTCCAGGTTGATTATATTTTTGAGTTTTTTTTCTATTTAGAAGACACACAAATGACATCATTCGGCATAAGAATTGTGGATATTACGTGAATAAGTTCAGAAAACAAGATTTGTAGCAAGAAAATAAGAATTGATACAAGCAACTGCACCAAATATTATGTGACCTTTTTGAGCTTCTGTACGACATGTTCTGTAAGTCAGTATAAGAATATTATGAATATTATCATTGTTCTACCACAAGTACGTCTATGTCAGAATGTTGTTACTGTTCCATCGCAAGCTTTACAAAGTAACATTGAGAAAAGTATTAAAATTACCATACACTAAAAGTTACGCGATGTAGAAATTGTCTAAAGCAAAGATAGAGGAAAAAATACATGGAAATAGGGATTGGAAGAACAGAAGAAGAAAATTAAAGGTTCCAAAGTAGATGATAAACATGGGACTCACCTGTAGAGGGGCGTGGCCTCTGTAAGACTCACCTGTAGAGGGGCGTAGCATGGCAGGGCGTCAGGAAGAGGACAGAGGGCGCTGCAGCAGCAGGCACCAGCAGGAGGAAGCGCAGGTCCTCCATGATAGTAAGGGCACCACGCTGATGAAGCAAGCTGAAGTACAGCGTCAGGAGTAAACTAGGCACCACCAGCCCCGTCACCGCAACAACACTGAAAATATAAGTGACATCACTCTAAATTGTGTCATCACAACACTATAATTGTCATCACACTATATGATAATCCATAGTTTGCTTGCTTGCTTGGTCCGTGTCTCTGTGACGCTCTTAAGGATTTAGATAGGAGGAAATTCGGTAGGGTATACATGTATTGTAAGCATTGTATTGTGGATACCAAAGGCACATCCTTCAATGTGGAAACTCCTTCGCAAAGCCCGCGTCCACTGGCAAATCAAACGAAAATTTTCAGTAAGAAACACGTAGATTTTCACATTTGGGTCTACTAGTCACTGTACAATTGTGATCACTGTACATTGCAACTGAAAAAGCACAAAAAGGTGTGATGAACAGCACTCACAAAGTTAGGAGGCAGTAAATAAAATACAAGCAGTGTGGAACACAAATTGCTAACTTTTCCTTACATCAAGCAGGTAACCAAGACGATAAAAAGAAAGTTTGTGCCTTCCATTGTTCAAAATTCCGTCTCTTCCTTGTTTTGATGATATTCACAGCCATGTTGCTACAATACTTAGTTCACTAGTACGATCTAAAACACTAGCATGGAACTTCATCAGTCACTAAGCATCAGTTGGCACTACACACCCTAATTTTTGGTTAACGTTATAAAGTTATAAAGTAAAATTGAGAAAACAACACTTATCACCAGCTTGGTCGACAGGTGAGCGAATCTGCTTGCGAGCGGAAAGACCCGGGTTCGAATCCCGCTGCCGACATGGTTGACGCGGCTAGAAATACGGCATGGGACTTGGGGAAACAACCGAATAATTATCGAAGTAATTATCCGACCCAAGAATGGGCCAGAAGGTTCGTTCCTATAGCCTCATTCTATTCTATTCTATTCTAAACGTTATGTATTGAGAAGCAACACACCTTAAGTTGCAGCATGGTGAGCGAGGCGAAGCAAAGAGCAGCTGCAGCTGACGGCCACAGAGAACCAAGAGGGGCGGCAGCAGCGGTAGTAGCAGTCTGATCTCCTTGTGACCGATCATGCTGAAATGCAAAGTTCCTTGTGACCGATCATGCTGAAANTGCTGAAATGCAAAGTTCCTTGTGACCGGTCATGCTGAAATGCAAAGTTCCTCGTGATCGATCATGCTGAAATGCAAAATTCCTTGTGATCGATCATGCTGAAATGGAAAGTACAGGGAGTCCCCGGTTTACGACATTTCGACTTACGACAACTCGCCGTTACGAACGAGCGCCCATAAATCCTATTAATTCATGTTCCGCTTCACGGCAATCCGTTCGTAGCTTGCAAACCGAGCGTAGTACTAGTTGTTTTGCTCAATACATGGACTAGTTGTTTTGCTCAATACATGGACTAGTTGTTTTCCTCAATACATGGACTAGTTGTTTTCCTCAACACATGGACTAGTTGTTTTGCTCAATACATGGACTAGTTGTTTTGCTCAATACATGGACTAGTTATTTTGTTCAACACATGGACTAGTTGTTATGCTCAATACATGGACTAGTTATTTTGCTCAACACATGGACTAGTTATTTTGTTCAACACATGGACTAGTTATTTTGTTCAACACATGGACTAGTTATTTTGTTCAACACATGGACTAGTTATTTTGTTCAACACATGGACTAGTTATTTTGTTCAACACATGGACTAGTTATTTTGTTCAACACATGGACTAGTTGTTTTCCTCAATACATGGACTAGTTGTTTTGCTCAATACATGGACTAGTTGTTTTCCTCAATACATGGACTAGTTGTTTTGCTCAATACATGGACTAGTTGTTTTCCTCAATACATGGACTAGTTGTTTTGTTCAACACATGGACTAGTTGTTATGCTCAACACATGGACTAGTTGTCTTGCTCGTGCTGCTGAATACATGGTAACGCGGCGCGTAAACGAGGAAGCTGCTCACTCAGTACGCCGTATTGGATTGTAGCTTTCATTGTCATCTCTGCACTCCGAAGTTTTTTTTCCCCGTTTCCACCCTTGTTTGAACTTTAATTTACTCATATTTTGTTTATATTACATTTATGTGCATGTTCTTATCATTAGTTAAACATAATAGCGGTCATCGTAGCGTAGAGAAATGAGTCAGACTCTGCAGTACTTTCGATAATAAAATTATTGTTACGTAAATTTATCTTTTTTACAACCAAACCAAAGTGAAAAAACATCCCTCGCACTTGTATCATGGCGAGAATAAAGCATCACCTGTAGCAGACGAGAGTGAAAACGCAGCTCCCCAGCAGGAGGCGTGACTGCCAGGACCCAGCGCGGGTGTGGTGGACCACCACCGCTAGCAGGAGGACACTGTGAGGCCCCAGTGCTGAGGGCACGCCTGACGTCACGTACCAGTGCCACGGGTGTCTGCCTGATGGAATCCCCCATACATTTTTATTTATTGCGTATGTTTGGTACAGTAAATTACAGCAAAAATATTCAAGATGATAATTTACAGCACAATTTTTTAGATTTACAGCACAATATTTTAGATTTACAGCACAATTTTCAAGTTGATTTTTAGGCGTTAAACAAAGTTTAATCATACTTGAAATTTGTAACGTTAACATAGCTCAAGTTTTTAACCATTCAATTTTTGTATCAGTTTATTTCAACATCGTAAGGCTTAATTCAATTTGCTGAACTGGTCACATAAAACACAGATCGACCAGCATGGTGACACGATTCATCGCCTGCCACTTAAAATCATGCAAGTTAGAAGGCACAATGCTAGAAAATCAGGAATGAAAATGTAAAATATAACTTAAATAATCAACTTTTGCTTGTGGTGCATCAGTCTCTGGATCTCAGTTTTCTCCTGTTTGCGACGTAGGAGACTAGACTGATCATTCCTAATCAAAAAGTTCATCTTCAGTTCTCTACCTCAAGTCACATTACAATGGAAGGGTATAGTCGCTTGTAAGCTACACATTAGCCTGGATATGCTGTCATTTAGAAATGGAAAACCAACGGCAATACATATACAGTAGAACCTCGGTTCTCGAACGTTTCTATATTCGTAGAAATCTGTACGAATCTATTCGGGATGCTGAACAAGCCGCGCGTCATTCTCGGGTTGGTCGAGTTCCGAATCTTTGGTTGAGAATCGAGGTAAATTTTGATCGAGAACAGAGGTAAATTTTGCGCGAATTTTATGGTCAAAACCGATTCGTACGAGTACAGAAACGTCTGAGAACCGAAGTTCCACTATACTGTATTGGAAATTAAGTTCGTAAGCATGTTAACCAGCAGGGTGATATGATAGGACTCACTGATTGGTGGGAGTAAAATCTGGGTTTTCAAAGCTCCTCACCGTAGTGATCTGCCAGGTTACTGAACACGTTGAACTTCAAGAAGTTCCAGGGCACAAAAGTAAGCTCGCCATAGTACAGAGAATCCAGCACGACGACGCTACTGCTCACCACCATGCTGAAAATGAATCATTTTATCAAGACTCTAGAAGCAGAATATTCCTAGGAAATATATGATAGCTTCAGAGTGCTGTGAAATGAAATACTAAGTCGTGGTTATATTAAGTTCAAGAGACAGGGATTGAATAGAACGTTACTGCTGTGGTCTACTGAAAGAATAAGGAGTAATAAAAATAGGAGCAGCATTGGCAGTTGTCTACACAGAATTGAAAGCAGTCAGTTGTCTCAAATAGGATAACAAAACCTGGAGGAGAAAACAAGTAAGCTAAAATATCAACAAAACATTAACCTGCTGCATGCATAAGCATAAATTAAACGTCATCGATAACGAGCAAAACAGCCATAACTATTCTATATAAAGTATGTTAAAGAAGTGCTATCTAACTTACGAAATGCTCGATATATGACCACTTGTCTGTACATCATATATATTATATAATATACAACACATAGAACATTACATCAATAATACAAACACATTAAGGTAAACAAAATGAAATAGTAAGCTATACATTACAATGCAAATACTTCATGTGGTACAGATTTGACATAATATCTTACATAATAATTATGTAACGTATTAGACTGCATTTAGGACGTACTTTTTTCCCAAATTTTGTCTCAAAAAATCGGCCTGCGTCTCACACGCCCGTACGTCTCACACGCCCGTGCGTCTTGCACGCCCGTGCGTCTTGCACGCCCGTGCGTCTCACACGCCCGTGCGTCTCACACGCCCGTGCGTCTCACACGCCCGTGCGTCTTACACGCCCGTGCGTCTCACACGCCCGTGCGTCTTACACGCCCGTGCGTCTTACACGCCCGTGCGTCTTACACGCCCGTGCGTCTTGCACGCCCGTGCGTCTCACACGCCCGTGCGTCTTACACGCCCGTTCGTCTCACACGCCCGTACGTCTCACACGCCCGTGCGTCTTGCACGCCCGTGCGTCTTGCACGCCCGTGCGTCTCACACGCCCGTGCGTCTCACACG
>VCRD01006173.1:0-10429 GCA_006783055.1 Trinorchestia longiramus
GGACAGACACAGGGCGCACGGAGGACAGACACAGGGTGCACGGAGGCCACACACGCAGCGACCGTCAATAGAAGGAGTATAATTTTTTCAAATGCAGCCCATGACTCCAAAGTCCCCGATAAATACATCCGTGTGGATAAACATACGCAAAATACGAAATAAATAAAAAACGTGAGAGTTAATGAGCTTGAGAGAAATAAGAGAATGATATTCTGAGTAATGGTTACCGTGTGGCTGGTGAGGTGATCGTAAGTGTAAGGTGAGGAGGGAATTGTGAGAAGTTGCACCTCACAAGACGTCATGACTAAGAAAAAATGAAAGTTCACAAACCGAAACAATACAAAGACGAACACACATGAGTACATGGAAAATGGAAGGTACATAGGGGAAAGATGGAAGAGAGAGGAAAGGGGCACAAGGGGCACGGTGGGTGTCCCCGCAAAGAGGGGAGGACAGAGGAGAGTGTTTTAAAGGGGCACTGCCTGGGCTGCAGTGCCAGAGCTGCACGCTGGCAGGAGTGTGGCAGCCAATATGTTGTAGCGCCAATTGATAGTTGCAGCTGTGCCAGTTGATTCTGCTGCTCTTGAGTCTACGCCTGAACCAGTTAACCTGCAGCATCTTGAACCTGTTAAATTGTTAACCTGTAGCATCTTGGTTCTGTTAAACTGTTAACCTGCAGCATCTTGAACCTGTTAAACTGTTAACCTGTAGCATCTTGGTTCTGTTAAACAGTTAACCTGTAGCATCTTGAACCTGTTAAACTGTTAACCTGTAGCATCTTGGTTCTGTTAAACAGTTAACCTGCAGCATCTTGATCCTGTTAAACCGTTCACCTGCAGGATCTTGATCCTGTTAAACTGTTAACCTGTAGGATCTTGGTCCTGTTAAACTGTTAACCTGCAGGATCTTGATCCTATTAAACTGTTAACCTGCAGCGTTATAACTCAAATATTAACATCTTATTTAACATTACTTTCTAACCTCGTTATTTTCACCAGCATTATTTGCACTATTCACAATTTGCAGTGTTTTTAGAGCAATTCTTCATCACATTCAGTATTACCATATTATTTTCGTAATTGTCATTGGCGTTAATCTGCCTACATAAACTTCAAATTTTATATAAGGACTTTACTCACGACAAATACCAGGGCTTGACTGTATTTCATTGTAATTTTATGGGGAGTAAGAGGCTGTTCTTAAATTGCTCTGATGAACAGGCTGAAGTGTCTACATGGAACCAATTGACCCACATAAGCTTAGTTGACTTACGATGGTAAGCAACACTTGTAGCTGTTAATTTACTGGGTTAAACTGAACTACGGCACTATATGGAACTGCTGCACTGCACGCTATTTAACTGCTGCACTGCACTCTATTTAACTGCTGCACTGTATGTGACTGCTGCACTGCACTGTACGTAACTACTGCACTGTATGTGACTGCTGCACTGCACTGTACGTAACTGCTGCACTGCACTGTATGTAACTGCTGCACTGTATGTGGACACCCGCTCACCTCTGTGGACACCCCCTCACCTCNCGTCACTCCTGTGGATATCCTGCTCACGTCCGTGGACACCCCCTCACTCCTGTGGATATCCTGCTCACGTCTGTGGACACCCCCTCACCTCTGTGGATATCCTGCTTACATCTGTGGACACCCCCTCACCTCTGTGGATATCCTGCTTACATCTGTGGACTCATTTGTCATCCTGAATTTCTAACTTTGCTGCACAAATATTGAAGTGCTGAAGGTAATGACTTTACAGGTGCTGGGTACAATGACTGGAGGTGCACAGGGTAATGACTGCACAGGTGCTGGGTACAATGACTGGAGGTACTCAGGGTAATGACTGCACAGGTGCTGGGTACAATGACTGGAGGTACTCAGGGTAATGACTGTACAGGTGCTGGGTACAATGACTGGAGGTGCTCAGGGTAATGACTGTACAGGTGCTGGGTACAATGATTTTATGAAAGTCTAACTGAGATTCAGCAAGTGGTGGGTGATGTGTCAAGGGCAGACAACGAGTGATGATGTGGTGCCATCAGTGGTGTTGTAGTACCAGCATCAGTGGTACCATTAGAAGTTGTGTTGTGGTGCCGACATGAGTGGTGATGTGATACTAGCATGAGTGGTGATGTGATGCCAGCATGAGTGGTGATGTGATACCAGCATGAAGGGGTGATGTGGTACCAGTATGAGTGGTGATGTGATACCAGCATGAGTGGTGATGTTGAGGCGATATGTATAAATTATGTGTGATGTCTACTTGTTATTAAATGATTGATTAATGTATGTCAACAGGGAAAAACTTCTCTGCATACTTTTAATTGCACAATGATTGATTGTCAATGAGTTCTTTTCTCTCTCATAATTTACGTAATCTTGGGTACAATGCATGGTTTTCCTGCATGCTATTCTTCCGTTATATTTTAATTAATACTTGCAAATAACACAATTAATTAAATGCAAGAAGCAAGTAATCGCACTAGAGTGACTCTAATTCTCTGAATACATGAAATGGTGGAAGGCTCCCGATATTTCTTTTCAATGGCAAAATAAGGGGATAGCACACACAGAAAATTCAATTCATGTTATTCTAAATATCACGGGATGGGAAATGTGAGTCATCTATCACATTTCTACTATCATTCGTCGGTGTGTTGATTATTTTAATTCCTCTTTAATCACTTCTACACCTACTCTACCCATACTCCTAAACCCATACCTATGCCCTAGGGCCTAGACATTAGATGTAGCTTTAGCTGCATTAGCCTACATCGGTGTCGAGGTCTAGTTCCCAAGTCCCTATGTAACTATCTTTCCTATCGTTTTTATATGAGCCTTGCTCCTCCCATGTATCTTTTCCATTTTACGATCTCCCTATTCGTCCAATGGTCTGAAATAGGTTGCTAAACGTCTGTGATATACCCCACCCACTCTTCAACCAATTTGAGAGTTACACGACTACTTAATTCTTGACAGTCATAAAGTCTCTACCAATAAATTTCCTTGTGCTTGACACTTTCTTTAGCCATGAAACCTTACACCGAAATCCGTTCTCAAACTCTACTGTTTATGTTTCCCCTGCCCTCGAACTCGCCTCTCGGTTAATTGTTTATTTTTGTGAGTCTGTGCCCCGTCACCACTCCACGCTTGATACCTTGTTCCTTGGAAGATACCTATACTTAACCCTTTCGGTACCATGATGCAAATATCAAAACCTTTTCAACATATTTAACATCAAATTTAAAAAAAATGCTTTGTGATGTTTTACGGTCACTGCATTGTCCTGATCAAACTGTAGCTTGCACTGCCCTACCAGCGTTTGCACAGATGCACGTGTTGCTCTGCATCTTAATAGGCGAAAAATGACTGCGGCTACCAGAGATGCCGTCGGGACCGAAAGGGTTAATACATATACCTCATACAATGCCTGGAATATGCAAACCTATGAGATATACACACCTAATACATATACCTCATACATCGCCTGGAATATGCAAACCTATGATTGTGTCATTACTATCATGACAATGTGATACCAGCATGAGTTGTACCAGGATGAGTGGTGATGTAATACCAGCATGAGTGGTGATGTGATACCAGCATGAGTGGTACCAGTATGAGTGGAACAAGCTTGAGTGGTGCTGTGGTACCAGTTTGAGTGATGTCGTGGTACCAATATGATTGGTCATGAGGTAACAGCATGAGTGGTGATGGCACCAGCATGAGTGGTGTTGTGGTACCATTATGAGTGGTGTTGTGGTACCAGAATGAGTGATGTTGTGGTGCCAACATGAGTGGCCATGTGGTACTAGTAGGATTGGTGATGTGGTACCAGCATGAGTGGTGTTGTGGTGCCAACATGAGTGGCGATGTGGCACTAGTAGGATTGATGACGTGGTACCAGCATGAGGGCTGATGTGATACCTGTATGAGTGGTACCAGTATGAATGAAACAAGCTTTAGTGGTGCTGTGGTACCAGTATGAGTGGTACCAGTATGAATGAAACAAGCTTTAGTGGTGCTGTGGTACCAGCATGAGTGTTGATGTGGTACTAGCATGAGTTGTGACATGGGACCAGCATGAATGTAAGATACGAGACCTAAATAACATGCAGACATTACAACCAAATGAACAACAAGCAAAAGAGTGAACTGTTCGTGGTACACGTGTGTGGTGACTTCGCATCTAGGTAGTGTTGTACTGTACGTCTGCTGCTGTACAGGTGTACACACATCACCTGTCTGTAGTGTTGTACTGTATGTCTGCTGCTGTACAGGTGTACACACTGTCTGTAGTGTCGTGCTGTACGTCTGCTGCTGTACAGGTGTACACACTGTCTGTAGTGTCGTACTGTACGTCTGCTGCTGTACAGGTGTACTCTGTCTGTAGTGTCTTACTGTACGTCTGCTGCTGTAAAGGTGTACACACTGTCTGTAGTGTCGTACTGCACGTCTGCTACTGTACAGGTGTACACACATCACCTGTCTGTAGTGTTGTACTGTACGTCTGCTACTGTACAGGTGTACACACATCACCTGTCTGTAGTGTCGTACTGAACGTCTGCTACTGTACAGGTGTACACACATCACCTGTCTGTAGTGTCGTACTGTCACACAAGAGGTGGTTTGCCCTATCGACCAAGAAGAACATTTATGTCTTAAATTTGTTAATAAAAAGTTGTTCTACAGCAAAATCTGTACTTCAGAAAGCTCAATGCTTTGATTTCTTTTTGACACCTTTATTGATCATACAATTATAATGAGTGGAAGCACAGGGCAAAGAAAGTGTAGGCCATCGTGTGGCCTAGCATAGCTCTAGTGTGTTCTCTCCTACACGACCATTTCTTCTCTTTTAACGACAAGACCTCCATGAGCTCACACACAGTCACCTCCTCTGCAAGATTATGGGCGGGCAAGTTAAGTAATCGAGGAGTTGTAATCTTGCAGTTACGACCACACAGTTAAACCAATGATGTTGTATTAAAAATAATTTCGAAGTATGTAGTTATCATCAGACAGTTAGAATGGAACAAATATTATGTAATCATTATAATAAAAAGATATATTCCAAGGATTTTTATAATTAAACCATAATAATTGAAGTTCTTATCAAAGCAAAAACTAATAGATATAATCAATCAGGAGTGTACAGTGTTGTTTAACTGATTTCATAGAAATTTACTAAATATTTCCTGAGTTTTCCGTGGCCTCTGGTGCTTGTGGGCGCAAGGTCATAGTTTTGTTCTTAGTTTGAGTGCTGGTGTGTTGATGAATAGGAGGCCTAAATAGATAGTGATGAAGTAGTCGGAAATGGTTAGGACTTTCATGCATGTCCTGTTGTAAGGCCATAGTGGACTCCGTCCAGCTCACTCTGCAGCTTCTTGGGAACTGCAATTGGACTACAGGCTGTGTAGGAGAGTCTTAAAAAGACACTGATTTTGTGAGTAAAAATTAAAGAAAGTAGACAAAAGTTTGTTCCATATCAGCGTTCTTTTGATGTATCGTTCGTCAAGCAGATCTCCAGAAGCATTTTACTTGTATGTTATCTGGTAATTGTTGTGCAACAAAGGAAGTGTGCTTGACACGCTGGGGGCTCTGCAATACATTGTTGAAAATGAAGAAAAAATATAAGTAGACGAAAATAATGGGAAAATCAGTAAAAGAAGAGAGGATTGCTGGGAGAGGTAGAAGTAAATAAAGGAACAGAAGATCACAAGAAAGGATTACTGTACATATAGAATGAAATAAAATGCTAATGAAATTATGAAAGCAAAACGACATCGTTTGAAGGACATGGTACACAGATTTTTCATAATTTGACTATCAGGTCGCACTCATCATTTGGTTACCCTGATAACATTCATTATCTGGATAACAGGTGGTACCCTGGTGAGTGAGTGGGGTTAGAGACACACCTGGATTTTAATGACAAACTTTGGATTTTGTTGATGCTGATAGTAATAAACTTTTAAAAATACTTTCTGTTCTGTATGTACTACAGATGTTTGTGAGTCAATGTCCCACCATCTTCCCCTGATATGTGGATAGTAATGATAGTCGGTGCAAGTTAAAAAGATGTGGAGAATTTAGCACAGGAAATACCAGAATAGAAGAAATGAAATTTATGAAGATAGAGGAGAGGAATAAACTGTTGCATAATTTGATAATTGACGGTTATCTGAGACATCTGTTACACAACGCATGGTCTCAGTATAGAAGAGGTGGTAGCTATGGCACCCAGAGGGACCGAATGCTGGATAATCATTGCCGCCCGGTGGACCACCTGAGGTCCGACGACGACTAAGTAAGTAAAGTGTGACACATATATGAAGGTAGTATTAGATGTGTGTGTGTGTGTGTGCGTGTGACACTGTGCCGTGACATTCCATAACAAGGATACGCTCAGCTTACTTCAGCAGAGCAAAATTTTCAGAAACATCAAAAACTCATTTAGTGTTTATGAAATATGATAAAATTTTCAAAATAATTTTTCCTTTTAAAAGTTATTGTCTAGTGGATAACTTTCAATTACTGAAGGCCATTAACAACAGTGTGACAAATTACAAGACTTTGATTACTAAGAAACTAGTCAGTCTTTGAGAGTGTGGTTGAAATCACAGCTGATGTTAATCGGAATTTTCATCACTGCAGTTTAAACACTTGCGTATTTGTAACTGTTCATTTTTCTTCACCTTCTTTGAAAAATTTTAGGTCCATTGACGGATTTCTTACATTACCAGATAGTTCACGTGGAAATTCCACAGTTTAGATTTGACTAATTTGAAATTATTATAAAACCGAATGTATTAAAGATTCACGACGAATTATTGTTTTAAATGAATATTTTTCATCAACATATAGAGAAATTTCATTTTGTATCTTATCTACTGATAACATGGCCTAGATAGTACCCGTTGAAATTCTACAATTTAAAAGTGATAAAATTAAGGATCTATAAAATAAAATATACTTTTCAGTTTTACGCGTGGTACTATCTGAACATGAATATTTTTCATGAATATATACAGAACTTCAATTTTGTATCTCATCAACCGATAACATGGTCGCGCAGCAGAAAAAGGCTAATAACGGAAAAAATAGCGTATTTTATAGTAACCCGGCACTTCTAGTATCCACAATACAATACTTACAAGTAAACCACACGTTAAAATTTACATGTTTTTATTAAATGTTTTCGTTTGATTTGGCAGTGGATGCAGGCTTTGCTAAGAAGTTTTCATATTGAAGAACGTGCCTTTGGTATCCACAATACAATGTTTAAAATCTACATATATAACAGACAATGTATCTCTCTCTCTCTCTTCTCTCTCTCACTCTCTCTCTCTTTCTCTCTCTCTCTCTGTATCTGTGTGTGTCCGTCTTATTACTTCCTATCTATTACTGAAGAAAACTTATTGAACTGAAATTAGAACGGGTATGCATGTAGTATATGCATTGCATTGTGGATACCAAAAGCCCTGATCATTATAAAATGCACTATTTTTTCCGTTATTAGCTTTCTTCTCTCACACGGCTATGTTATCGGTAAATAAGATACAAAATTTAAGTTCTGTTTATGTTCATTAGAAATATTTATTTAAGGTACAATAATTTGAAGTAAATCTTGAATACATTCCTTTTTATTACAATCCCATATTAATCATATCTAATCAAACCTAAAATACAGTTATGGAACAAAAAATCCTTAATTTTATCTCTTTTAATCCTTGGAATATCCACGGGAACTGTCTAGTACTCTAGTACATGTATAACCGTTCTGATTTCAATTCAACAATTTTTCTTTACTAATAGATAGAAAGTAGTGGGACACACACACACAGATAGAAAGAGAGATGGTGATACACAGGCTATTATATGAGTAGACGTTTATATTCATGCAAATAATAAAGCATATAAGTAATACATAAACCTCAGCAATTTTTATCTCATTTTTATTTAACTGTTAGTACGTTCTAGGCAAATAATTGATGAAAGTGTAAAGAAAGTTTGTAGGGAAGCCTGAGTGAAGGCTGTACTTAACTAACCTTAATTCGCTCTCAATTGGCCTAGTAAGAACACGTCAGACGTCAATCCAACAGAGTTTCCGCGATTAATTCTTTCTATTCATCACAAGACATCATTTTTAGGACGACTCATATTTTTTAAAATATTTTATTGTTGATGACTTTATTTGAAGCTTCAATCACCTTGGGTGGATGGGGCTGATGAACAGCACAGCATGATCTGGACGATGACTGCAACACGACCTGTCATATTTACTGGAGCCTGGGTCCATGCTGACTAATATTCCTTGCGATTGACATATATTTGGTTAACCAGAACTGTTATGACTCATTCGTGAATAATAATGGGTTCATAATTTAGTTGAGAGCACTTCAACTGCACCATGGCATCGATTTCCGAAATTACAACGGTCAATTGCGATGTTGCCAAGCGTTCAGCGGCCCACGTTGCTCCTGTGCCAAATTTCAGCGCCAGGAAGCAACAGTGTCTCCTGCTACAGCAGCTTGTGAGCACCAGTACGTACAAGGTAGAGCTAATATCAAATTGTAGAAGAAGAAATACAGTACACTGGCATTGATATACGAGCTAATGTCAGGCAAACATTCATTAGAAGGGATTTTATTTATTATATTTTCTATGTTCAAGCAATAACCCGATTATGACCTAAATTTGGATCGATAATCATAATGAAAGCGATTAATTTCTTATTTTCAAAATAAATCTTGGGTTTTAATGAATTTTTAAATACAAATATTGTCGAAATTCAGAACAAGGTTGTAGTGCTGGAGTAAGTTAAATATGGGCTTCAATGTCCGTAGAGTTTTTCATGAATAAAAACCTGCCATGCGTCCATCAGAATTTTCCCAGCATCTAATCCAATACTAAGAATGACCGTCGTGTTTTTATATATTTATTTATACTAGCAGGATCCGCAAATAATTCCCGTTTAGTTCAGTAGCATGATTTTACAGGTAGTGAATAAATTAACAATCATTGATTATATGATTCAACAACTTTGATGCCATCCTGGAAAATTAAATGAAACCACTATAATGTAACACAGGACATGTGTGTATGTATATATTCTATATGTAATGAAAGACCCATTTAACTTAACGCAACCTTTCTAAAGAGTAAAAAAGAGTAAAAATAAAATAGCGAACTTAATTTGTCATTTATTGCAGCATACTTATAGTCAATTTATCATACATGAGAATTAAAAATCTACAAGGGAGAAGACTTCTGCCAACCAACACAAACAAACACAGGTATGGCTTCAGAGTACCCAAACTCATACACATTAATGAATTACTTCTCTGTACACGATATTTCTTGTAAATGTGATTCCTCTTCTGTGGTCATGCGTGGAATCATTAAGATGTAGGACTTTAACTCTCACATTGTTCATTGCTTTTGCTCTTGAAAATGCTACATAGAGCTGGCCGTGAGTGAAGCATGGCTTTGGTAAATATATGCCAACTCTGTCAAATGTTTGACCTTGAGTTTTATTTATTGTCATTGAGTAGAAGAGGCAAACTGGGAATTGAGTGCGATGCAGAACGAAAGGAATATTGGCATTGCTAGGGTTCAGTTTTATCCTTGGGATAAGTACTCTGTTATGAGCGTGAGAGCCACTGATTATTGATGCCTCGATGCTGTGCTCGTGAAGCTGAATGACCTCCAGTCGAGTGCCGTCCCTGAGCTATGGACAGGTTTCTCAGTAGCATGATTATTGCGCCAAATTTCAAATTCAGTCTATGAGGAGGCATCCCAGATGGAATGAGAGAATTAATGAACTTCATTGGATAATTTTGTACTTCTTCATCATTATCGCAAGACACGGAATCAGTGCTCAATTAAGCTTTATTTTCTGTTGGTAGCATTCTCAAAACTTCCTCATTGACTGCTAAGCATTCAGAATTCTTTGGTGATAAGATTACTCTTGCTTTCATCTCTTCAGCCGTACAGTTGTCAAACACCTCTGATATGAAAGAGCCATTACATGTGCATGTTTCAGGAATGTCTATAACATCTGGAGCCATTCCATCAAGAGTACTCTGGATTGATCCATCGCCCATTTGTCAAAGCCATCTTGAAAACTCATGTTCATTTGTATTTACTCTCATATTCTGTGTGAGGCTCATGTGATGCAAGCTGTGCCATAAGTCTGAGCGTTTGAGGCACACGTAAAGCACAGCAGCAGGAGGAGCTCTGAGAACAACCGAAAGTACTTATCTGAAGTTGCCTCCGAGTAAGATTACTTTACCACCAAATGCAGTGTGGGTGTTCATTATATCTCTCAAGCATTTATCGATGGCTTTCATAGCATAGCATGAAATCATAGAAGCTTCATCAATAATGAACACTTTAACCTGTCTCAAAAATTTTC
>VCRD01006174.1:6309-28141 GCA_006783055.1 Trinorchestia longiramus
ACGTTTGAGTAATAAACATCGTGGAATGGTATAATGGACAAACGTTTGAGTAATAAACATCGTGGAATGGTATAATGGACAAACGTTTGAGTAATAAACATCGTAGAATGGTATAATGGATAAACGTTTGAGTAATAAAACATCGTGGAATGGCATTGTGGACAAATGTTTGAGTGATAAAATATTGCGAAATGGTTCACGAAGTTAAGGCAGACGTCGTGCGTCGTTAGTGCCCCTCAGTCTGAGCTGGAGCTCCAGCTCCTGAACAGACCATGCATACAAATAGCGGTGGATGCAATACGCATCCTCCAATTGGACTGCAAACACAGGGACTCTGAGTAATCACAGGTCACAGATGAAGAGGTGTCATGAATTATTTAAGACCTATAACAACAGAGCGTTGCGAAACCCATTCAGAGTTTAAATAGCCGATGATGTATGACGGTCATTCGGACAACATCGAATGTTAGGTGAACATATATTTAGACTATGGGATGTCGACAGCAGCTATGCCCCTATATGCTTGCACTGATTGAATATTGAACGTAAATCATACGTAGCAAACGAACGATGGTAAAAGGTTTATGAGGATCACAACACTATATCAAATATTTTTTCCCTGAAGCACGGGAGGTTTCAGTGCTCGTCCACACGGGAAATGGCTGTAGAAAACATGGAAATGAACTCCATATCATATCACCGTATTAAAATAATGTAAAGATATATTTCTTACAAAGTTATAATGGAAAAAACAGAGAGGGTCTCCAAAACGATCAACGTGAAAGTCAAACATTTTCTGCGGAACGAAGTAGGTTCAATGCCCTTTCCCCTCCCTCTAATGCATTACCTAAAATATGAACCTGAATGGCACAGAAGTTATGGTTATGAGACACGTTTTTCTCGTTGCTCTGCAGGCCAGAATTTCTCCTCAAACACAAAATCTCTTCAAAAATATCACGATGGCAACGCTCGAGAGAACGACAGCAGCCAAAACTGGACCAGAATCGAAGCCCAGCTAAGCAAACACATGGCACAGAAATTCTCTTATTTTTCCACGTGAAAGTTTTTTCGAGATTTTACGGCTTACTGAATAAAAAAGTGCGTGGAAGCCATGCATGCTACACAATCGTAATCGAACAAACGTTAGAGGTGTAAAACACGGAAATTGTGCTCTAAGAGTTTCTCAAATTTTGTAGCATTTGAGGAGTGTTGTCACTGAATTCAATTAACACGTTGCCTCCGATTGCCTGGCCGGTGTAAATCTTCACTTTGTACATATTATTACTAGAAGGCACTGTAAAATTTATAGAACCTAACCTAAGTGGCCCACATACGTACCACTTCGGAGTCAACGTGTTAACTTAGTAGAATTTTGCGTTCAATAGAATGCTAAGAGTAATTTGAAGGGTGAAATAAAATCATACCATACACTTTTGCAAATTGACAATGAAAAAAGCTTTGAATGAATAAATAAAATATAGATAGAATGAAGTACAATGTTCTTTGGAATAATTTCAGAGAGTAATAGCAGTAATCGTAATTATACAAAGTGGCCCATAAGCAAGATACTTTTTTAAGACTACTAGTGCAATGTGTACCCGCAAAATTCAGGATGTATGAAGTAAAATACATTTTTCATTTTTACCCGTGGTATTAACAAAATCTGAATATTTTTTATGAATGCATACAGAACTTTCATTTTCTATTTTATCTACCAATAAAAGGGCCGAGTCGGAGAAGAAAGCTAATGACGGAAAAAATAACGTGTTTTATAGAGATCCAGTACCTTTGGTACCGACAGTACAATGCATTGTATTGTCTAGCGCAATGTGTACCCGTTAACTTTGCCATGCGAGCAGCATTGCTTCGTCTTGCCATTTCGCGTTCTTCGTCCGATAGTCTTCGGCGTCTTTCTTGCTGTCGAAGTCTTGCTGCTTCTCTCTTACGGTTGGACACGTTTCTATCCATGTTGGCCTTTTTTGCCCGAATTTTATTCTGAAATATCCTCTATTATCTCTTTGCAGTTGTTCAAGAAAATCACAATTGCGAAAACAAAACTCAATTTTCAAAATCTTTGGCCTTATACTAAGTGGTAGCCAGGTTACTGGTCAAACTAATTTAAAAAATTTCTTTTCGCATTATCAATTAGAAATATCAAAGCATCATGATGGATTTCAACAGAAAAAGGTCCAAAGAAAATTTCTATTCGTATAAATAAACCGATTGTGTTTTCTGGATACCATAATGCAAGTAAAAGGGAATTGAATTGCCACAGAAAAATAATGCAATAGAAGGATATCTTGCATTTCTTAAGCTTTATACTCGTTGCTATCAAAGCTTACGATTAGAAGAGTGTGACACAGGGACAGACGGACACGGTTCTTATTATATGATAGTATAGATTATAGCTATAAAACTACAAATGGTAAAGAGATTTGTTTAATTCCGAATAAATGGAAATTTCAAAGTTTTCTACCAGCTATTAAGTCTACCGACAATCACAACATATTGCCCAAAAAATTCATAAAATCCACCCCTCAAGATGAATCGCTACGCAATGGAACAACGAGCAAAAATAGTGGTACTTTACTTCCGATGTAATTATTCGGTTACTGCAGTTCAAAGGAATTACGGGAATATTGATGGCATTGAAAGAAGTCCTTCGAAGAAGTGCATAAAAAACTGATACTGAAATTTACAGAAACTGGGACAACAGCAGACAGACAACGTTGTGACAGGCCACGGACCATACGAACTGGTGCTTCAATTAAGCTTGTTGCAACGAGTGTTGCTGATTGGCCCAAAAACGTCAACTAGGAAACGTTCAGTTCAACTGAAAATATCACGTACCTCACTGCAACGTATTTTGGAATAACACAGAGATTACCTTTTTCCAACAAGACGGAGCTACAGCGCACACAACAAAAGAAACAATGCAAATGTTAAAAGCAGTTTTTCCAAACAGTAATTTCTCGTTTTGGTGATATACCGTGGCCGACTAGATCTCCAGATCCGAGTGCTTCTTATTTCTTTCTCTGGGGATACTTAAAGGAAGATGTTTACATTGAAGTGTTTGATACTTTACAGCAATTGAAACTAAACATCATTAAAGAGATCAATAACATTTCAACAGAGACATTAAGGAAAGTAATGAACAGCACCGTTGAAACCACGAATTGTTTGTCCAATAATATGTCATTTAAAAGATATTGTATTCCATAGTTAAACGCATTTTGTTTCATTTGTAAATTTATATTGAACTTTGAAATTTCTTATTTCATTCTGAATTAACTAAACCTCTTTACCATTTTCAGTTTTATAGCTATAATAATTCTAAAAAGGTACCTTACTTATGAGCCACCCTGTATAAGAGCATTATCATGGGAAATACTCTGAAGAAATTTAAAAAAAATAACTAATTTTCACTATAGGCCTTCGAAAAAAGTCAGTTGTAAAGTTATCGCAAGTTCACCAAACAAATTGCCTTGGAGTTGTCAAAAAGTCAAATAGGGAAGGAAGTTGATGAAAATTTTATGTTATGGATGCAGCAGATAGTGTGGGGAGAACAGGACGTAGGGTGGTCAAGCAAATGAAAACACGAGATTCGTGTCAAGGACAGCTAGTTTTTTTTTTTGAAATTGCACAACTCAACCATATTCGTTATTAACATATCTATAGCAACATTAACGACAAGAGTTCCATTTATTGAAGTTCATAAATCAGAAACTAGTCAGAGGGTGTGACGAGCTTACTCTGTCTTTGAAACTCTGTATATTCATTTGTCTTACTAGGGTTAAATTATGAGTTGCACAAGCCAATGCTGATGAAACTGACCAGAGATAGAAGACAAAGCAATAAAGGACAAACCAACCACAGCAGCTCGAAAACCAAAAAAAATAATAAAATTTCTGTTTTATAGTGCCACACTAATGAGACAGACCAGAAGCAAAAGACGCAGTGGAAAAGAACGAAAGAAGAGTAGGTGCTGAGGTGTAGAGAAGGAGGACCAAAAATATTCCTTTTAGTCTCGTCCCAGTACTTAAAGTGACAGACCACACAGCAGCAGCAGACACCAGACACACGTGCACGTCCCACGGATGCTGTTTGCACCAGCCAAACATCCTAAAAGACACAAAACCTCGCAGAAATGGATCCGAGCAATTAAGGAGTCCGCCGGAAATAAGAAAGCTTGGTCCCCCAAAAATTCCTGTGTCAATATGACGAACGCGAGCAACTGTCAATAATGCCATCAATCTCTCGCAATTCAGACAACGCAGAACAGGTCTCGTAACTTGAGATTTTTATAGTGAGTGAACGAGCAACATGAGATTCACTGTTTTCTTCAAACAGAGAAAGAAAATTAATGAATCTGAAATGCAATTTTAAAGTACTCTGAAAATAATTAGAACGACCGAAGGCTGATTCAACATGGGAATTAAAGTCAGTTTGTTCAGTATCTTCTTGTATCAACAAGCCTTTCGGGAACTGTAAAACTGCACGCATTTTTTTTAATCAAGTGCTTTTATCAAGGGACTTGGCAAGTTATCTTTACGAATGCAGCATTTTACGTCTGTCCGATGGACATAACCGTCTAACGAGCGTGAATTTTTGTACAACTGATGGTAGTTCTCGTTGATATTTGTATGAACTGTTTTATTATTACATAAGTAGTTGAATAGTCTTTTACAATCAAGAAAGGTGAACTAATGAGACCGTAGTGAAGGCAGACCACCCAATAGCCCTCGTGTTAAAGCTTCATGTAAAGCAAGGTCAGTCAAGCGTCACATGTATCAGGTAGCCCTGCAGGAAAGGGGTTCCAGAGACCCTCCTTAACCTGTGGCAACGATCCCTCCTTATCCCCAAAATCCACCTCCTCAACGTCTCTCCCACTCCCTAACATCCCCTCCACAACCCCAAGAGCTGGTGTGAGGGAAATGAGCCTCACGCTGAGGTCAGAGAGGCAGGGCAGAGGGAGAGAGAGAGAGGCAGGGCAGAGGGAGAGAAAGAGAGGCAGGGCAGAGGGAGAGAGAGGCAGGGCAGAGGGAGAGAGAGAGAGGCAGGGCAGAGGGAGAGAGAGGCAGGGCAGAGGGAGGTAGGGAAATTTCATGGTGCTGTTAGACAGGCTACGAGCTGACAGCCTCAAGGCAATGTTGACGACGCTAGAAAATGAGCTCTGATCAAATTGATGTTGAACACGATAACATCAGAAGTGCTCAAAAATAGTCGTGATGCTCAAAGACTCATGTGATGGCCAGTAATAGCAGCTGAAAATGAAAATGCTTTTGTTTGCTTAACTGTTTGCGGTGATTTAAACACTGAAGATGTACGTAAACATCCGTTGTGCCTGAACTAAGTCGTACGTGAAAATAGCTGTTGTTTACATTATTCATAGTGTATGATAATAGGTATGATGCACAGGAACAGCTTGTGTACACAAGAATAGCTTTAGTGCAAGGACTGAGACCTTCTCAAGGCCCTGAGGAGAATATGACGTCGACCAGCCAATACACAAAACTGTGGTCTCAAATACTCGTTAAATTTCAGGCAACACAGGGTTCACCTAATATCAGTTAGATTTATGCGAGGACCACTTCAATATGTACATAAATAAGTAGGATTCTAAGGGGGAAAGCTCGGTTGCTTTCCGGTAGAATGTAGAATAGAATAGAATAAGGCAATAGGAACGAGCCGTTTGGCCCATTCTTGGTTCAATACCGAAGTCCCATGCCGTGTACCGAAGTCCCATGCCGTAGACACCTGCAGAATTGTCTGACAAGGGTTTTATAAAATCAAAAACGACTTTTGTGAATACGGATATGAAACGAGCGGTGGAGAGGCGTTTGTCTCTGTATGATTACAGTCTCAGTGTTAAAAAATTCAGCAAATGTTGAGAAATATTTGCTAAGTGGCGCGTCTGCGATCCTGTATGAGAGCGGGCACATCTGTCTAATCCAAAAATGATTTTTCGAAAAATTGGCTCGAAATGTGCAAAACTTCACAGAAAAGTTCAATAGGAAAGAGAAGTGCTAACAGTTCAAAGAGATGACCGCGACGGCATACTAGTGAAGCCTTTTGCCGCAGCACCAGTTTTAGGCGAGGTGTTCTTGTGATAGAAAATAAGTTTTCAGAGACAATTACACTCTTTAAAGGCTAAGTATCCTTTTCTATAATGAATCAATGAAACTAATATATTTTCAAAACACACAATTCTTATATTTTTTATCATAATGAGAACAACACGGAACAATAAGAAGTGAAACAAGTGTCGTAAGCTCAGTCTTATTCAAGCCCCAATTTTTTCCTTCACTCAACGGTTGCTTGAAATTGAAAAAAATTTCACTGAACAAGAGCACTATCTGAAACTTTATTTTTCACTTATATGGTAACACGTGTAATCATAGTGAAACAAGGTCACAAGCGAATTTCGAATACTTTCGATGCAAATGCATGTATGCCTTAACAGTCAACAGCATATTAATTGAGTAATGAATAGTTCTTAATGTTTCAATTGTTTCACTGAGGTTTCTTTCAAGAATTGACTTGAAATTACAATGAATGTAAAGACCACTAAAACATGAGTCTTTAAATAGCAAGAGTTTCTATAACTTTCTGAAATTAATTTCCGAATGCACTTACGCAAATCGTCGCTGCCTCTGGTGAAAGAAATAAATCAAAATTTTCAAAAGCAACTATAAACTCTTCTTTAAAATTAGTACAAAACATTCATTCTGCAGCCGCAAAGCTCTTTTCGTGAACTGAGTTTTAAGGTTCCAAATACCTGTTCTCTCAGCAGTCTCAAATTCTAGACTTTTGTCTGGTTCGATGACACGGAAGAGCCGTATTCCTTCTGGCGTTTGTGCCCAATAGCTAGAATTATTTCCCATATCAGGCAGCCGAGCTTCCAGCGGCCGTCGAACGTACGGCTATTTTGCCAGATATTTACGAGAACGACATTCTTATCACTTTCAAATGATGCCATTCTTTGGAATGAGGGTAAATAGAAGGCCACATTTACCTCGAAGTTGCTCAGGTTTTTATGGTGATAATGCGGCCGGATCGCTCTCTAATGGGGTCGAGAACAATTTCTCGACGATTGTACCTGATGTCGTTCCAAACGATCGCAGTCCTGATAGTAAAATGCTGCTCATTTGAGCTTCTTTAAAAAGGACAAACGATCATATATACATCTCCGAAGAACGCCTACGTGCATCGGTCTACCAAACAGATGGGGAAAAAAGATATTTCTGAAGGGTTAGGGCCCGTTCGCTCAACGCAAATTGCCCTAGGAGTGAGAAACATGCCTGCTAAAAACCTAAGGTCATATCAAAATTGCAAAAAGCAACGTATTTGAAAGCTGGAATTTCTGAAAGTCCCCAATTGAGGCTTTCCTTCTGGCAGGTGAAGGGAATGCACCAACACATGTTTCGCTGCACTCAATATTTCAGAGAGGCTATTTCGAAAATTTGATGTAAATTCTTGCTCGTTCCGGCCACGTCTCGCTGAGGTCTCTGCAGGGCCTGCCATTCAAAAGGCCTCGATTGAATCACGACGAAGCTCTGTTGCCTCAGGGGGTACCCAAGAATGAGTCTGAATGCTTTCAAATTGCGGGTCTCTGTTGACGCCTCTACATGAGGCCCAACAACTATCTCTGCGTGCATCTAATTTCATCCATTCGCAAGTCAAGTGACTTCTATTGTGAAGAATAAAGCCTATCCAAGTGAGGGTATTCAATAAATATTACTGCTAGGACAACACAGTGACCTGCAACTTCTGTCTCGAGCATAAGAATACAGCATAGTAAAAGGAACGAATTGAGTTGTGTATTCTTAAACTCCTACCTAAGCAGCATGCTGTTAGGCACCAATCACACACAGGCATCGTACGCACAAGTTATACGACTCTTGGTTCACAATAATAATAATAAAAGAATGACTCCTGAAGCATAATATTTACAAAACTAACGGTGTAAACTTTGTATATTACCTGTGTGTGGTACACAATTACTCAATGACAACACAATAATCATTTAACACAATAATACACAATACACAATAATCATTTAACTTGTATTTCACTATATTTAAGTGATTCATTCTACGCAATAGAATCTTGACGAGCAAGTACGCGTACTTTCATTTTGAGATAAAAAGGACCTATTTTAATGCGATTGGATAGCTTTTTTGAATCCGGTACAATTACCTAATTTTCTATTTTTCCGTATATTACATTGACACTGCTTTATGATTTGACATCACCAGAATTTTGAGAATACAGATTTTGAGAATACAGATTTTGAGAATACAGATTTTGATGTTTAGCTTGGTTGAGTAAGGGATGCATAACTACAGATTCCTTCATCTTCTTCTTCTTCTTCCTCGACTTCCGACCACACCTTGAAATGGTACTTTTGAATGCGAGAGAGAAGGGGGAGAAGACAATTCTTATCCAGTATTGGTCAAAATGACTTTTGAATGTGTTCATGGTGCTAGCAACTATGAAATTTTTAGGCAGCTGGTTCCCTATTCTGTCAATTTAACTGAAAAGAAATTAAGAGCGTAAGTGTATTGAATTTTTTAATTACTATTGTAGTTTCTATAAATTATTTGCACGTTATCGTCTCGGTCGAAAACCCCGTCGGTGGTAACAATGTTGAAGCCATGAAAATATCTGTAGGCCTCGATTAGTTGCCCTGACAGTCTTCTTCGTTCTATTGACACGAGTTGAAGCTATTGAAGATGCCGTTTATAGCTGAGATTATGCCGTTCTGGAATCTCTTTGGTTGTTTTACGCCGAAAACTCTCCATTTTATTGATGGCGTGTCGTGGGGTATGCGACAAGAGTTGTATTATACGAGTATATTTCAGATGGGTTCAAACTAGCGCCTTTTGGAGGAGAAATATTGTGTTTTTTCACTTTAATTCAAAGTTTCTTGTTAAAAAATCGAGGATCCTTGTGGCAGTTTTAACGATTTCTTATATTTGCGTGTCATGCTTTAGGTCTAAAGTAATGACGGTACCCTGATCTCATTGTTGATCTACTGCTATAATATGCATCCTTCAATGCACGTTTTATTAGGTTGTTACAAAAATAATGGCCGATTTCAGAGGCCTTCCAGACCTTCGAGCGGCCATTATTTTTGTAACAACCTAATAAATGTGGGTTATTGGCACCACTATGCATTAGTGCACAAGTATAAATATAACAGGTCGTTCTTTATGGGTGGGTCATTTGGAATGGTCTGTTAGGTTCTGTTTGAATAGTCTCTACGTCTCACTCAAAGGAAACTACATGGCAAAATTTCGAGGCGTCTGCAAATTTGATTTTACTGTCAATTCTGCGATCAAAGTCGATGTACATGATAAGGATGCTTAAAAAGGTTTCCATCAAGACTAATGATATCACAGGTGTCCAGATGCTGAATTAATCATGAATTATCACTCGTATGGTGCCACTAGCGAGCTTAAACTGAATTATCATCGATAATTCAGTTTAGTAAAGTGTGGTCACCAGATTAATTTCTTATTCAAAATATGGTGCACTTAAACTTTTGTACCTTGCTTATTCAATTCTTGGTACCTGAATTTTTTTAGGAAAAATAAAGCTTTTGTTATGAACATAGTGTTTTATAGCAGTAATAAAGTATATTATGCTATGTTATCATAATAAAGTAATGTTTTTTACCATGCCAGGTCTGAAACATAATAATTTAACCATTCATCTGCTGTGCTTTCCCTGCTATATTCTTGGTAGATCAGAAAATACTGTAAAACACTTTGGGGAGATTATTTTCGATAGTAACCACGAGCAAATTGAACATCGATAATTTTTAAGTCTCAATTTTTAGTTGAAATATAAACTTTGTGATTGTTCTTCAGTCTGAGCTCTCACAAAAGACGACACTCAAATTAATTGGGTTCAGCGAGCGATCCAGTTCACAAGGCTTCATGTTGAAATGCTGGGCCAATTAACGGAAGAACGCAAGATAAATTTCCTCGTTCTTTTCGCTGGGTGTGAAAGGGATCCAATTAAGCAGGACTATGAAGCGCTAAGCATCAAGACCTAAATACCCTCTTGTGCTCGTCTAATGGAATCAAGTGCATGGAAAATTCCATGATGCCTCAGTTGCATGAACTCTTTCATTAGCAGCACTGTGCAAGTGAAGCACCTGAACATCTTTAGTTCAGAAGCACTGCACGCCGAGGCTTCACTTCCTATTCAATTTTGTACAGCGAACATATCACTCAAATGTCGACCCCAAAATAGAAAGGCTATACTGACCGTTGATTAGTTCTTTGATAGCACATGAAACGCACCAATTAAAGTGCAACACCCTGTACATCCAAAGCATTGTAATTCCCCTCTTTACAGTTCTCCCTGCAGATGATCCATTAAACCCTATGATTACGTATTGAAAAATATAATGGTCTTTGGGTAACTGGTGAAATAATTTTGTAAATAAGGCTACAGTCTCAAATGGAGTCTAAGCCTTGACCCACAAAAAAATAACGGCTGATTCACTAGCCAAAACACTACTCCCTTTGATCGAAAATAGTTGGACAGTCAAGAAAACATTCAGTCCTTCTGTATTTTGAAGACAATTCATTTTCGTTGTGATCAAAATTAGCCTGGAGTGTTCTGAAACTAGTGCATACACAGTTTTCGTTCAGATTCTGTTGAATAACAAACTACACGATCGATTCCACTCAAGGGTATTGTACAATTTTTTCAGACCACTCAGTGTACTAATAAGAAAATAAAAAATGGAATTGAAAACATAGTGAAAGACAATCAAAAGCGTAAAAAGCACGAATTAAAAAACAAAATATGTACAGCTGTCTCACAAACTCTCGTAGAAAAATCTAAAGATCGTTTTCAACAATAAAGTAAATTTCGAAGGAAAAACGTATTTTATTTGAAATTAATACAGTTTTTTGTTTCTTGTACTTTTTTTAAAGTGTAATGTATAACATTAAAAGTATAATGTATAAGAGAATTTTTACATTTTTTCCCTCTGAACCAAGCGTTTACGAACAGGATCAAAAGTTGCGTGCACCAACTATTTCCGACCTCAAGGAGTAGCCAGTATACCAGCTAGAATTTAGCAAGAGTCTCAACAAGTATGTAAACTGGACGTGATAAACATTTCCCACGCCCGTACAACGGACAGCAATTGTCTGATGATTTAAGTGACGAGCAGAGTAAGTGAAATAGGCTACCGCACTTGAAACTGTACACAGTATTAATAATTAATTCATCGGACACTCGTGTCGCTTGGAGATCAGAGCAGAAATGTTGTACCGCATGAGGAATTCACTATGCTTAGTTTCAGGAAAAATTTAGTACCATTTTAAATGTATTGGGCAACTGTTAACAACCGTAACAGATTGAGACACTGAAAAAAAACTGAACTAAATTTTGGTTTTTAGGTTTATTTTGCATTCATTGAACTTAAAGTGTCAGATCATTTTGCTGCACCCAGTACTGCCAGTGTGCAGTGAAAATGTAATTGGTAATTTATGCGCAAAAAGGCTCACTGCATGAGCAAACGTTACAGCGCAATGGAACAGTAATGATCACGTCAATTGCAAGCAAATAAACCGTCAAGACTTCAATAGAACATCAAAAGGAGAAAATAAAGAAGGCAATCTCGTCTTTTCTCGTGAAGTCCGGGCCAGGATTTTGTGGCAGGTGAAAACCTCGCTTCTCGAGTTAATGAACTGAAGGCAGGTTTTTACGAGGATTTTCGGGGCATCACGTCCGAACTAGTTAATTAGCTTTCTTGTGAGCATCAGTAGCGACGGCTGAGCGGCCGGGGGAGAAGCAAGCAACCGCACCACACGCGTGGGAACTGCATCCTTTCCTGTCTTTTCTCCTGCTCCTAACCCGTTCGTGGTTTTCCACGTCAATTGACGTGAAATTTTTTCACTTCTTCAGCTTGGTTATATCCTCGTGATTCTGGTAAGAGGAAAAATGATACAACTAGTGAATCACACACTAGTCAGTTTCTTAGGTTCCTTGTTTCTTAGGTGTTTTTTGGTTGTTTGGGGGCAAAACATTCTGATTTTTCGTAACCACAGGAGGGACACTGTGTATATTAATATGACCACGAACAGGTCAGCAACCGTTGGTACCGTTTCCTTCTCCGCATTCGTTTGTTCCAAGCACTGAATTCGCTTAGAACAAATTCAAAAAAGGAAAGAATAGCATTCAGTACAACTTTGAATATCTTTTTTCCATTCATTGTTAAATTTACCGGCGACGTTCAATGAATTAGGTTTACTTCGTCTTCTGGTTTCAAAGTATACGCTATTATTTTCAAAAACTTATTGATGTCATTATCTCCTGCGAGAGTACGTGTTGAAACTATGAAAGGTTCAACAAAAATAGAAAAAAATTTAGACTGAACGATCTGGGAGTAGCAGTCACCTCATGCTTCAGCAATGCTTTCGAGGGTACGTTGGTGAACGATGTATTGGACAGAGGTACAAAACACCCTTTTCTTAGCACGTTTGTTGCGATGCGACCCACCGGTGGGTCACTCAGGTTATGTTCTGTAATTTTTTCAAAGCTTTCTAGTGACTGTATGTACAAAGTAAAGATTTGCACCAGCTAGGCAATCGCAACAAACGTGTTAATTGTAGCAAACAAAGCAAATTACAGCGACTGCTCCCAGTAAATGATTATCGTATAAAAGCGTTGTCAGGTACCAGCTGCAATGGCAACGGAAAAGTTATGTAGCAGAAAAAAAGGCATGTTTAAGTGATGTTTACGTCAGATTTGCTGCATGTTTGAACATGAATGTAAGTACACAAACGAGTAAATGTGGAAACAGAACGAGCATAAGAAGTATACATGGGTTAAAGATGTGCAACTCTGAATCTAGTGCTTTGGTGGCTGTGGTTCTTCAATAATGCTATGAATAAAGATAGAAAGAGAAAGGTGATGATGAAGTCGTCAAAAAAATACTTTCAATACAATCAACGTGAAAATAGATATTAAAAATCAAAAAGTAGACTATATATACAAGGAAAAAAATTAAAAATACTATTAAAATGAATAAATATACAGCCAAAAATAAACTGCTAGAATGGGTCTAATTGATAAGTATCACCAAACACTACATAAATGAATGTCCATGCAATTATTATGATAGTTCATAGAAATTTTCAATGAATCTTGCACAAAAACGTAAAAAATGAGTATCATCGCAAGGCGCCCGACCTCGGTGATCGACACCTAAACTTTTGGAAAAGGCAGATTCAAGCAAAACTGGCCAAGTTAGAGCCCGGAAGATGTCAAGGAGACGAGTGAGAGGTGCCAATATTGCCAGTAATGGTGCACACATGAAGCCTCTCACGCCCTCCGGCCCCCGCTGCCGCTCGTTAGCTACATCGGCTTCCGATAGGAGGAGGAAGCCGGCTGGAGATGGAACGGACCGAGCAGATTGGGTGACTTGAAATTAATACAATAGTTCGCCAACGGTGTCTGTTGGCGAGGCTCTCAAGAAGATGGTTTCTCAATGCCGTGATTTCAATCAGTCAACTAGAAACGCAAGAAAAATCTTTAATTAACAGTGGATTAAGTTAAATTAGGTTTCTATATCGTTTGAAAAGTTGTGTGTTTTACCTCGAGTACCTTCAGATCCGTTCTTAAATTATTCGATTCATTACAGGATTTACGTCGTAAATAAATATTTTTAAATTACGTGAAAGCTCTTCTATTGCATCTAATTAATACACAATATCACGTTATTTTGAGCAAAGGTAGCTGGAGTGACCTCAACGGGTAAGTTACAGGGAGTCATAAAAGCATAATTACAATGCACACTGAAAGAATTGCAAAGCACATCGAAAATCTTAAGTCGCGCTACTTGTAAACGCCTAAGTCGTCCGGAATATAGAGATGGCTTATGCTAGCAATTAAGTTAGAATACATACTGATATGAAGAACGCACTAGTAAAGGTAACAACGCAGACCAGATTTAAACTGGGAGTTACGTGTCAAGATTTTAGTTTGCATTTCCTGCTAGATGTCTTTCTTTATTAGATCTATTGAAGCAGATAAGCTATAACAACTAAACTATGCTAATGAACACGCGCGTGCGTACTTCATTTTTCTTTTTGGCCCGTACTAGAAGGTGAGGGAAAGGAGAGAGAAACATACTTAGATGTAAGAAGGGTGGTAGAAGGAAGCGAGAATGAGGAAGGGTAGTGATAGGAAGAGAGCTCGAGTAAGATTAGTAAAGAGAAACAAGGAGGGGAAAGAAAAAGAGGAAGAATGAAAAAAAGAAGCTTCGTTTATTCTAATAAAGTTGGATTATGATTAGATTTTCAAATCTCTTATTATCAAAGTAATTAAATAGCAGGAATACATTTTTTAATAATACAAAAACGTCATGTTTTTGCTAAAGAAAGAAGAGAACAGGCATGAATAAGGGTAACGAGACGCATGCATTAATAACCGTTGTACAAGAACAATGAAGATGCTGGAAGATAATGAGAATAACATTCTGTATTTACACAACTTCAGCGTGCTCGTTCGTTAGATATCAATGACACGCGACCTACAAAAACACGTTTATTCCAACTCCGTAGATACATAAAATATTCAACATTGCGTTTTAAACGCATATCATTTAGATCTTTAAGTGGTAGAAATACATGGTTGAAAATACCAGAAATAGTGGTTATGTTCTCATAATTAAAGTAAAACTTGAACTAAAAGTGAGCAAAAATTGTAAAACGACGTATACTCCGAAAGTTATATATATACACACATATGTATCAGGGAGCATTCAAAGGTCATATTTTCACATACCCAGTTTTAACACATGCAGTCGTAATGAGTTACATTAAAATAGAGAGCACTCATAAAATTAAACATAGGATACCAAATTGGAAAATGATACACAGCCCTCTTATGAAGAAAATAACTTCGGAATATTAAAGTAAAATTTTGGATGTTGTTGGTCTAAAACAAGCATGCTTTTAATAACGCTACAGCGCTTTTGAGTAGTCGGCGGCTGTAATTTGTTCGAAGTAATTACATTTTCGTAAAGCTGGTACCTGGAGGAAGAGGGAGGAAGAAGGGAAGAAGAGGGGACGAAAAGGATACGAAGAGAGGAAGAGGGGAGGAAGAGAGGCAGAGGAACGGTAGTGATATGAAATAAAGGGAATCAAGAAGGAAATCTGAGAAGAGTCGTGGGGAAAAACTCTGGTGTAAAATGAGGGGAGGATGGCAAGTGCATAGAAAAAAAGAGGAGGATAAATAGTGAAATGAAGTGAGGAGGAAAGAAGGCAGAAGAGGGGCAAAGCGAAGTACATGGGAAAAAGGAAAGTGAAGAGAAGTGATGAAAGAGGGCAGAGAAAGAGGGTGATATTAAAGGCACTCACCTGAAAGCCATCTCACGGAGGTGCAGAAACAATTGGATTTTCAAGACCATTATTAATGAGAGAATTATAGACGACCCAAGATCTCATTTTCGCTGTATTGATGATGCAGACCTGAAACTGACAGCCCTGGCTTCTAGTGATCACGCCCAAGTCTTCCTAAAATCCTAACTTATGTCAGGTTTTCATGAATGGTTGACTTATACATGGTTCAACCATGACAAACACGGCTGGTTGCACGGCCGTCATTGAAATTTGACAACAACGCCGTTTTTATATAAAGTTAAGACCACGATACATCGAAGTAAAAACCGTATACTCTAACGTTCTGAAAATTTCAGAACTTGTGATGAAGATATATTGAGTTCAGTGCATTCATATGTCGGTAAAAATTCTCTTGGGGTGAGCAAGCTGTGAAATCAACGTTGTAGTTAATTTATTCATATCGTGAATATCAGAAGCTCTCTGCAAACTCACAGAATTTCCTACTCTCTTTAAAAATTATTGAGCAAATTTTTGCACCCAGGCGCTGCCGCTTATACAACTGATACACAACTGTAGCTTACTGCTACACCGCACACCAAGGAACATTCATTACTGTAATTACATAATCCATAATTTCTAAAGGCAGTTTCAGCATATAACTCTCACCCACACTAAAACTTCACAGCACAAAACAGTTGTTGCGTAGCTTCTACAGTAGTCTTTAGCATTTACTGCATTACCAATGACGAATATATTCGACCCATCCTGTATAATCACTCAATGAAGGAAGGCTCAATACAGAGGTAATGAATAATTCTTCCATGAATCTTTGCATTCAGCTGGCCCACACCAAAGGCTTGTTTTGCAGCCTCCGTGCTTTTTCTACTGGCAGTTCTTGCATTGTTACGGCGTGTTGTTTACAGGCATCACCTCAGCAGCAACAACATCACTCCCAGCTGCAGCAACACGAGCATCACCCTCAGCTGCAGTAACACCAGCATCATCATCAGCTGCAGCATCAACAACATCACCCTCAGCTATAGCAACAATATCAGCACACTCGTTTCATAATTAAGTCAACAAAGAGTAAACGCAAATGAATGACGAGAAGTCACAAAAATCCCCTCTAAACAACCTTGATTCCAATAGTAGTAAAATGAAAATCGTGAACGGTGAGGAATTTTTAATTACTAACATTCATGACAAGAGAGAGACGGACTTTTTCCTCTGAATCTCGCTTGATTGTACCGGGGTCATCAGGCAGAAATAAACGCTCTCCAGTCTAACAAGAGCACCATGAACACGACCTCTACCTTCCTCAGTGACGCAAGCTCGACCAAAACTTGTCCAGGGCAGTTAGCTGCTCTATGGGATGGAACCATTAACAACTTTAGTGTTAACCAAAACTCTCCCAGTTACTTGGAATTGTTGAGAATGAGCAAACCAGGTTTCAGGTACGTATTTTCTCTAACATACACTGTAAGATACGATCAGAACCTGTCACAGGAATTTCAATATGCTGTATAAAAAACAAGAGCAAAAGAACATTTTTCAACAGAACACCCTCGAATTTTCACTCCACATCAGCCTCAATAATTATTTTTATCATATTCCTAGTTTAACCTCACAAATGAAGGTCAAATTGAAGGATTCCTGTGTATAAAAACTTCATTGAGCGACAAAAGTAAGACAAGTCGAGGACTTGCTCTCAATCAATAAGAAAACGATATTTTATGTTGGTGAGTGGAATTTTTATTTATAGGAATAAACTAAAAAAATAAATAAATAAACTAAACTTGAATTTATAGGAATAACACAATTCCTATAAATTTAACACGATTGGCGAGTTACTTTTTTATAGCTAGTGCTGAGAAAATTTAAAACAGGGGCTGGATTTTTAAGCGCATATCAACAAAACAAAATAAAGTTTATTGCTCAAATTGAGCGATTTAAGGACAGGACCTCAAGAGGAAACACAATTTCCTCTGTCCAGTTTTCAGCTAAATGATCATATTAAATCCATAATTTATCAATAAAATATATGTATTGAATGAATCCACAGTGTGCTTTTCTAACATTTTTTTATATTCCAAATGACAACCTGAATAGTGTTAACAACTGAAGAACATGTATTCCTCATCTACCGCGTGTAACGACGAGATGGTGGACATACAGCCAGGCTACGACAGCGATGTTAAAATATTCCCAGTTACACCTGTTCTATGTCGCATTTGTAGTTCAAATAATCTACTGATGGAGGTGTTAAAAAGTGAATGAGAAAAATCAAAAGCCAGTATTGACGCTACGGGTAGTTAATTTCAATGTTTATTATAGACATTCATGCTGTAGATCTTGTACTCTATACTTGAAGATATTTTCATAAAAATACAAGTCTTCCGAAAAGTAACCAACCATTTTCATTTGCTAATAATACAAAAACTACTGGCAGTCGTGGATTGAAATCAGGTTTCTACGAAAGAAAAATATTTAGATGATTTTTCATGCGCATCTTTTTTACTTAAGTGAAACGTGATGAAAGCTAAAAATGGAGCAGAGATAGTTCTTAATTATGGTCTTAACTACAAAAGAAAGAATAAAATCAAGTCAACTTACGGATAATGTCACGAATAGAAAAGCAAAGAGATTAACGAGTGCATTTCAATAAAAGAATGCAGTACGGTGTTAATATCAGTGGCAGTGTTAATAATCAACTCTAATTTGAAAAACCAAAATCTGTTCGTGATGAAGCTGTTATCGATCGCGTCTGTACAGATATCAGAGATTATCCTAAAGCTTCTTTCAGGAAACGATCAACGCATTTTAACCCCCTTCTTAATTTTCGTTGAAAACTATTTTAAAGCAAGACCTCAAATTACATCCGTACAGAATTCAGCTAACACAGTGATTCCTGATGATCCTCAGATGTGTTTTAATTACGCTGAGTATTTTCATATCCTTTGCGAAGACGAGTTATTTATTCAGGTTATCTTTTCAAATGGAGCCCACTTCCACATATCTGGTTATGTAAATAAACAGAATTCGATAATTTGTCCTAATGAAAATCCATCAATCGAAAAAAAAACATTGTACTCCCCTGACGTCAAGGCATTTTACCAAATTTTTTTCCTGAATAATTTTATATGAAGATTTGGACGACTTATCCCGAGGCCGCCCCGCTCTCCTAATTCATCCCCATCTGATTTGTTTCTGTGGGGATATCTTATATCACAAATTTAGGTCACAAAACCACTCAATTTATAGGAGTTGAAGAGCAATATCCACCATGAAATAGCTCAACTGTCGCCTGGTAAGTGTGATGGTAATAATTATGGACAGAGCCCAAAATTATCCAGAGTTATTGTATTAGAAATATAGTTCCATCAAATTATCCAAATGTTTTTCTACGGAATAACACCAGTTTCAACATTTTAGAGTTGGTAGTTTTCGTTTTCTTAGTAAATTGAAAGGATCTGTCATTTATGATACACCCTGTGTAGGTGCACAGTGGTTTTCCAAACATCTTGTACTTGTAGGCTTCATTCACGTACTTCTAGCCTCTTGAAGAATTATAATGGAGTACGCAAAAAGCTCTACATTTCAACTCAATCACCAGCAAAACAAAAAATCATCTGATCATTAGAACCTCCTGTCCATGAACAAACATTATCAGCAGTTGATTTTCTACACAAAAAACAGTCACAAAAGAGTCAAATGAGTTAGGAGGCAAATGCCGTTCACCAAGTCAACAAAGATCAGAATTTCAACATTTAAATTAAGCATCAACTCTTGGATTTATCTCATTTGATATAATGCATACGCTTGAAATTTCAATTCTGTGCGTTAGATACAATCAACTGTTGCACATTTACGCTTATAAGAATCTTGATTTTCAATCATAAGCTGAAAGTTGAATTGATATTATTAGTTGGATTCTTATTCATTTGTATCTTTAAGTTCACTTTAAGAACCATCTGCTAGTAAACTTTTGCCGGGTATACATGATGAAATTCTTGTCAGAATAATCTTGAAATAAAATTATTGCATACCTTGATTCACGCTTCAATAATATATATCGGTCGATTCTTGTTTCCATATGCTATAAAAAACAAGTTAGAGAGAAAGTACTAATGTAGTATCAGCATTGCCAGCTGTTGATAGCACCTGCTGCAGAAAATGTTGTTTTCGTCTTATGTATGACTACAGACAATCCTCCTAGCCTCAAAAACTCGCAAAAAAATAGTCATCGGAACAAATACTTACTATCACACACGGTCACAAAAAATAATCACACGAAAAAATCGCCATCAGGCCGCCGTAGGGTGAGCAAGTTACGTTAAATATCTCTGTTTCAAGTATCGTTGCGAACTAACATCGGACACAATTCTGGATGCATAATCAAAGTAAAGAACATCCGTATACAAGATGGAGTGGCTCCACTACCTCAAGTTTCCATTCTTCACTTCGCTTTTGTCGTGTTCGGATAAATCGGAGAACGAAGCGACGACCAGTAGCTGTGTAAGTTAAAATGAAGAAAACTAAAGCATCTCGTGACGACATAAAGCACATGAGCAGACTCGCTACGAGCGACGCTTGTTATGCAGACAAGGTGAGAGGTTGAATAACGCCTGCCATTTCTCATGAAGCGAAAGTTGAGCTATTTGAACATAACTTAAGAAATCATGTACGGAGGCAAGACGGCGCTGCTTTCAAACCGAATAACACAATTCCAATAGGGAAATTTAGTTGTGGCCCTGTACAACCACAGTTGAACAACTGGTCCCAGCTCACAAGTATAGCTAGTTATTCAACCACAGTATCCCTGCCGTCTAAGCACACCTAGCCATATCATCACGTGTTAACAGAGACCATCTAAACAGACCCCTTCTCTCTTACAAGGGCACTCCATATGCGCTACATGAGCCCATATGAGGGTCCAAACAGGAGCTCTATTATAACCCCCTGCCCGGGGAAACATGCCTTTCAGGGCAGAGAATAATAAGCAGGCGATGAGACGACTAAATGGCGACATACACGACTGCCAATGGCCTGAAATTCTCGCTTTAAATTATAAAGGCAACATCGCGCGCAGCTTCAACTGCGCAACTAAAGCTCTCTAGCAGACGCTGTTGACGGCCGGGGTAGGTGAGCTTGCAGATGCTCTGTGTCATAACAGTAAACGGTAATTATTATGGAACCATTGTGTCCTCAAGGCTGTTGACTTCATTAGACTTGAAGCCGTCCTTCAAATAGAAAATTATTCAAACAGAAAATTGCAGGATAGAGAAGGAAAACATTTAGAAGCAAGTTGTATCATCAGGTTAGATATGTGAAGAGTCTACGGCCGAAATAATTAACGAGGCTCGCGTAGTTTCATCTTTGTCGTAGTTCTGTTTTAATTTTGAATGTACAGGGTGCAACAACTTAACTTTTTTCAAAGAAAGTTCCTTTTTAACAAGTATGTTATGTTGCCGCACTCTGTACTGTTTTAGCAGACATAAGAATAGCGAGCTGTATTTGAATATTCCACACGCAGGGGTGGTTGCAAAATTATGAAAACCTCACAAAAACGTGTCGACGTCTAATTAACGATCAATGAGACGCACTGTTTTGAAAAGTTTTTCCCAAACATTTTTCAATTAAGAAGAATACTGAACTCCGGTAAAAAACTACTTCAATTTCGACGCCTTAGCATATTACTTGTATTTCAAAAACTAGCGTGAATTAATGTTATCATGATTATCATAGTCATAAGTGTTAGAAATATTATTCTCTCGTCATACAATTATGCTAATATTCGCGATATATTTTGAAAATGAGTGACGTCAAGTAATTGTTTACTGCCCGCGATCCCTGAAGCAATCACAGCCACGGCGTCTCGGGTGACAAATTTAGGGAAAAGAGTCAGAGAAGAAGGTATTTTTTTAAATCTAAAAGTACTAAATATAAAGAAGAAAATATAAAGCTTTAATGAAAACACCCTTGTAAAATCCAATTCGTTTACTCGGGAAAGAAAGTGATACGAGAAGTAAGAAATGCTAAAAAGTAATTCTGACCACATAAAAATACACCCCAATATCTCAATATAGACCCAGCTGCCAGCAATGTTTTACAAGACTTCATAGAGACGGTCACAGCATCCAAAAGAAAAGCCCAAATTTTCCATCTGTCTTGGAGGTCCTCCAACACTACGAAAAGAACTAATAAACATTTCTTTTAGCAAGGCCTTCTTTGTGCTTATAAAAGTAATATCATGGCGGTACATCAGAGAAAATGCAGTCAAACTCAGGCACGAAAAATGCTCGTATGAAGCTCAAAAATAGCTCGCATGCTGCGCAGGAATAGCTCGCATGCCACCCAAAATAGCTCGCATGCCGCCCAAAATAGCTCGCATGCCGCCCAAAATAGCTCGCATGCCGCCCAAAATAGCTCGCATGCCGCCCAAAATAGCTCGCATGCCG
>VCRD01006175.1:0-10146 GCA_006783055.1 Trinorchestia longiramus
TATGTATGTATATATGTGTATGTATATGTATGTATATATGTGTATGTATATGTATGTATATATGTGTATGTATATGTATGTATATGTATGTATATATGTGTATGTATATGTATGTATATATGTGTATGTATATATGTGTATGCATATGTATGTATATATGTGTATGTATATGTATGTATATATGTGTATGTATATGTATGTATATATGTGTATGTATATGTATATATAAATATATATGTATGTATATATGTGTATATGTATGTATATATGTATATGTATATATGTATGTATATATGTGTATATGTATGTATATATGTGTATATGTATGTATATATGTATGTATATATGTGTATATGTATGTATGTATATGTATATGTATGTATGTATATGTATATGTATGTATGTATATGTATATGTATGTATGTATATGTATATGTATGTATATATGTATGTATATGTATGTATATGTATGTATATGTATGTATATATGTGTATATGTATGTATATATGTGTATATGTATGTATATATGTACATGTATGTATATATGTACATGTATGTATATATGTACATGTATGTATATATGTATATGTATGTATATATGTATATGTATATATGTGTATATGTATGTATATATGTGTATATGTATGTATATATGTGTATGTATATGTATATATAAATATATATGTATGTATATATGTGTATATGTATGTATATATGTGTATATGTATTTATATATGTGTATATGTATGTATATATGTGTATATGTATTTATATATGTGTATATGTATGTATATATGTGTATATGTATGTATATATGTGTATATGTATGTATATATGTGTATGTATGTATATATGTGTATGTATATATGTGTATATGTATATGTATGTATATATGTATGTATATATGTGTATATGTATGTGTATGTATAGATATATATATTCCCTACTCCATAAACCAACCAGGTGTTTTAATATTACTCAATTAAATATTCCTTCAACGCACACGTTTAAGCACACGTGTAAGATCTACTGTCGTTTATCTACATGATGATTTTAATTTAATTCCCTTTTAATCAAACTAACGCCTGCCGACCCATACCCTAGGCATCAAATCCCCCTTCATAGCTGCCCACAGGTTACGTAGCTCACTTCGCATTGCCAATCCCCAAACGCCTCCCTCCTATCAGCGTCCCTCTCGTTTTATGAGCATACGCCGCTATCAGCCTCTCGTTTTTTTCTTTTGTTTCTTTCACTTCTTGTCGTAGGGCCTTTCCCACCGATCGCGCTGCTTGTGTGTACGGCTTTGTTTATACAGGTGACCGGCTGTGGTGCTCGCTCTGTGTTGGTGTGTCGCATATTTCTGAGACTCGTAATGCCATCATGAGCGAACTCTTATATATGAAGCACATGTATGCTTCATAACACACTACATGACGTGTGTGTGTGTGTATGCTTGTTGGGTAGTGGGCTTTGTGTAAGGGAGAGGCTTAGGAAGGGGTATGTGTGTGTGCTTGTTAGGTGCATTTTTGTGTTTGTTCCTGCTATGTGTGCACAGAAGTTGTGACTTTTGAATGCTAAGTTGAGGCTGCTTTAATAGTGACGTCCAGGTAGTTGTATGGGCAAAGCTTTACCACTGTAATAGCTCAGCAATCGAGTGCCACACTTCGTAAATTTTAGTTCATTTTGTACAATTCTTAGTTAGCAATAAAGTATATGAAACTCTATTCGTCTAGATGCTGGATATGTACGCTGCAGTACACTACAGTACACAGCCCCCTTATGTTGACAAACTTTAATTGTGCAACAATTTTACTAATATCAATACGTTCCGCCAGCTTTGGTTTTTGGTTTTTGATTTCTGATTGATTTTTTATCCTTGATTTTTTCTTATTTTTTGTTTTTTATTATTTTTCATTAAGGTGCTAAGGAAATGAAAGGAATTACTACCTCTCTGATAACCTGTAGACATCTGTTTAGAAAACGATCACAAACGTGCTTGTTGGCGAACACACGCTGCGCTACACACCTGCACCGTCCTCCGGAGTGTCCGTCTTTGTGTGGGGTGGGTCCGTGATGGACACGACGGCATCCTTCTATCGTGTGGACGGCGGACCTTATCCTTCCCTTCAGAAGCTCAGTGCTGCTCCCACAGCTGGTCAGTGACAACTGGTGACGATTTTCAATTTTACGGTTTTCGAGGGTATGATTTTCGATTTTTTTTTTGTGGTTTACTGTTTGACGGTTTTCCATGATGCGAGTTTGGATTTTACAGTTCTGTATTTCATTACAAACAATTTATTCATCTTTCACAATCACAATTAATAAAGCTTTTACTTTCGACCCAGGTTTATTGACATTTTCCAAACCTTCAACGTACCCACGATTTGTTTGTTTCATTAGTTACGATATTTATTATCACAACTGTCAGTCGCACAATATGTACAGAACATTCTTTACGAGCAGGGAAACGTTACTTCCTTAACATCTTAACAACTGGTGTTGACACGAGCGATCTGTGGGGAGTGAAGTCCGTGGAGTTCAAGACGCTGGCAGACGGTGATTGTGAGCAGTCGCTGGAGCTGCCGACGACGTCACCGCGACGGAGCACCTACATCCGGCTGGGGGACAACTGTGTGGTGCCTGAGCTGCCCTTCAGCGTCGTCTACGAGGCTCGGGACTCTAAAGGTATTAAAGCTGGAAGTTCCTGGAGTGTGGCGAAACGTGTTAGCAGGGCTGATTAATGCCTGTTTTATTTAATTATTAGTGATTGATTTAATGCATATAAAAAAGGTAAAAGTTTATCTGTCTAATTTCAATTGCATGATGATTGAGTGTTGATGAGTTCTTTTCTCTCTCATAATTTACATAATCATGGTTCAATACATGGTTTTTCTGCATGCTGTCGTACTATCATATTTCAATTAATACTTGTAATTAACACAATTAATTAAATGCAACAACATACACACGTAATCGCACTATAGGGACTCTAATCCTTTGAATACATGATATGTTGAAAGGTATTCCCAGTACTTCCTTTCAATGGCAAGATGAGGGTAATGATACACACAAAAGATTTAATACAGGCTATTGTAAATTCACGAGATGGGAAATGTGAGTCATCTACCACATTTTGGCATACAACGCACAACATGATATTCTATTAAACAGTGCATTATTAATGGATAAATTGCATACTTAATAATTGAATAATGATATGTGCGTACGGAACAAATTAATTAAATGGCGTTCAAATCAATTTATGAAATTTACCTTACAACTAACCTCGATCACATAGAAAATAATATTAAACTTGCTCTTACACAGGAGATTCGTTGTTTCTGATGGCTACAATGTTTAAAACTCACGAAAAAACACCTTAAAGATGCCGCTAATTTTCCCTTTTATCACGGTGACCCCCTTATTTCCCCTATACCCTAGACCTAAATGTTGCTCTCCGTCCCAACATTCTACATCGTTGACAAGAGCTAGTTTCCAAGTCCCCCGTTATCTCGCTTCATGGCCTTCTTATACAAGCTTATCTCTTTTTTGTTATTCATTTCTAATTTCTGTCGTAGAATCTCAAGCTCCATAACTCAACCGCTCTGTTGTGCTTATCGTCTTGTGGAGCTCAGCATATTTCTCGTGCCTTGCTGACCGTCTAAGTGTTTGTTTACGCAGCTGTACTGACGGCGTCCTGTAGTCCCACACCTCTAACGTAGCTGTCGTTACATACACTTTGTCGATACATATGTCGATACATACATTTTACACATCGCCCTGAAATATGAAAACCTGTGCATGTATCATAAATCTCATGACAGGAGGTATTACGGCTAGAAGTTGCTGAACGTATTACAGCAAGAGATCTCAGAAGGTTTGGATGTAGGAAGTCTACGGCAATTTTTTCTGAGTATTTTTATTATCTCTCGAACTATTTTGAAGAATAATACGAATTATTGAAACAAGCATGCTTTTCCACACATATCAGCCATATTAATCCATCATGCTTTTCTCTCGTAGGTAATAAGATGGTGCGTAGGACTCCCCACATCTTCCAGAGAGTGACATCACTGGTGAAATTCGATGATACGCGTGGCATTCCTTGGCTGTCCGGTGAGACAGTCGTAGTGACATTCACGGTCACCAACATCGGCGACAAACCTGACCACTTCGACCTGACCACCGGCGACATTATGGGTGTCATAGTGTCGTCTCCGAAGAGGTGAGCTGACTTACTGAGACACAAAATATAGTAATGTTATAAACGGTTGTCAGTAACGGATGTCATGTCGTTATTAGGCTTATACATCATTATTGTCCCAAGTTGTGAGGGAGATAGGTAAGTGGATGGGGTAGTTAAAAAGACAAGTGGATTTGTCTTAGCGGCCTTGGGCCCCGTCACAATTAAGGCCAACTATTAATAGATTCATAATGTAGAAGTCAGGAAAATTGAACGTTTTTGTATTGCCTCATTGTTGGCGACATCGTGAAGACATTTCGTAAAGTAAACACTGATGTTAAGTAATATATGATGATAGCTATCGTCCGTATGACCGTTGCCCGGAATGGAGTCCATGATCAAAATCATGTTGCGAATCTTTAAGGCTGGATTCTATAAAAGGTTAACGAGTAATTTTAAAATAATCGTTTGAGACCAAAGAGAACAACCTACAAAGTTAATGATCCAGTTTTTAATGCATCGAGTATCGGTTAGAGCATCAATGGCGTCAATGCTCTAGATCAGTGTTTCTCAAAGTGGTCCGTACCGTCCCTCTGGGGGCGTTGAGGAAATGCAAGGGGGCGGTAGGAGGGTATACCTTGAATGGGGGCGTGTATTACTGTATAATATACAGTAATATAATCATTAGGGGGCGGTGGAAAATCAAATAGTGTCCTAAGGGAGCGGTTTTAAAAAAAAAAACTTTGAGAAACATTCCTAGATCAAGCCTGGTTTCACTCAGAATTAATTGAAATTTCGCAAATATTTTCCTAAATACCTGTGGAATGTGTCATAATTGGCGTAAATCTCCGTTAATATTACCCAGAGCAAAGTTAGATCTAGGATACTGAAGCCAAAAATTACGAAGTAAAATAAAGAAACATCGATGCCTACAAATACAGGTAACTGAAGAGATTACAAAACTGATGCAAGAGAATAGAATAGAATAGAATGAAATAGAATGAGGTTATAGGAACGAACCTTCGGGCCCACTTCGGGTGGGATAATTACTCCGATGATTATTCGGTTGTTTACCCAAGTCCCATGCCGTATTTCTAGCTGCGTCAACCATGTCGGCAGCGGGATTCGAACCCGGGTCTTTCCGCTCGCAAGCAGATTCGCTCACCAGTCGACCAAGCTGGTGATAAGAGAGACAAGGGAGCGCAGTTTTGCACTGCTATTTTTAATGTACGCAGTCTATCGCAATATGTGTAGTCTTCAACGTGTAAACCAACAAATCATACAACAGGAAAGTGGTGGAAACGGCTCTTGAACTGATTTTTTTTAAGAACGAATTGCGTTAATCAGTTTGTAATCAGATAAAAAATCAATTTCTGGAGATGAGAGAAGACTGGTTAACCTTAAGTCTCCAGACTTGATGTTAGGTAATTAAATTATAGACACTTGAGACAAAACTCCATACTACTCGACCCCACCGAGGAAAAAAAGTGTCATTTGATTTTCAACGCAGTGCGCGGGAACGTCGAATTGTTATTTTCGCATCAATGCACGTACTTAAAACTTTTGTACTTCAGTATTTTGTATATGTATGTCTACTAAATGCTGCAAGGAAAACTTCTGCGTAATAAATAATTAGAGATCCCTCAAGCGTGAATATTCTGGGAGAAGCTGGTTTGTTCAGTTTCGTTCTACGAATAGACGCCTTCGTTAAGTTGAAGTTAAAATTCATAGGCAAGGTTACCAAATTTATTTTGATGTTTGTTCCTCATAGGGGCAACTACTGTTACGTAAGAAAAATATATTGCTTGCAAAGTGTAATAAATGCTCTTGTATTACAGCGTCACGGTAGACAACGGAAAAAGCGAAACCCTTTCCTTGGAGCTGACGTTTCTACCTCGGTTTCACCTCAAAACGAACTTCATGAACATCACGCGCACACTGTTCTACCCAACCCCAGCCCCCGATCCTTATTACCATCACTACAACCGTCATACAACCACACCTGCTCCAGTCTTAAAGAAGGAAGTCGTCAAGACGGACTTGGAAGCTGTGACGAATATCGTCTTCGTCACGGCCACGTCTTCCGCTGGTGTGTCCAGCACTGCGTTCACCTATATTCACGCCTTGAAATTTCCCAACGACGAGAACGGGCAGACAAACTAAAGTAACTTCTAGGAATTTTTCGCTCACAAATCTAGCGAGTTATCATATAATTGTCACACAATGTGTCTTGCGTTAAGATTTGAAGCTGAGGTTGCATACTTCAATGCATTTTTAAAACAGTTAAGAGAATATATACTTACGTTTATTAAGTATAACCCAGTTTTTATTTAGTTTCCGTTCTATCGCTTTAAACATTTGATTTTTTATATCGCACGCCTAAACTGATATATTCAGCTGCCATGTGAGGGTCTATTACTCTTGATGTATCGGTACATAAATGCATTATATTGTGTACGCTATTTTACAGTCGTATAATACAGTCAAACCTCGTTACTAAGCTACCCGTCGGGACTGAGCAAAAGTGTCATAGCAGCAAGGATTTCTATAACGGCTTTATTCTCTCAAGTTACTTATCAGCTCATCCCAAAATTCAAGAAGCGTCAGCTGGTGCATCTTCTTTCGGCGGATCTCGTGCATCTCGTTGTCTAACCGATTGCATGCTTGCATCACACCGGGCTTCCCGCTTCTCTGCTGCATGAAATTCCAGACGGTGCTTCATGCCCGCTGGGCTTCCTCAACGGAACGATTTCCTCCTCACAGGGTCTCGTAGAATTGCGAATTGCTAGAAGAGGAAACTTGTCGCTGCCGCTCATGTTTGTTCGGAAGCAGCTACCAGAAGATTCCAGTCTCTTCCAGGTTGAAGAAATCACTGCACCAGCTTCGCCCTGCACTGTCTTGAACGTGATGCCGTGGCGCCTCCTGAAATTGTCCAGCCAGCCGTCGCTCGCTATGAAGTCTGGGATGTGCATCAGCTCGGCCAGTTTCATCGTCTTCTCCTTGATCAGATCGCCACTGACAGGCAGATTCTGTCCTCTTGCTTGTTTCAGCCACATGAGCCCCCCCTCACCGAGCTTCGGGTCGTGAGCTTGCGTCTGCCAAATGCGTTTCGATGGAACTGCAGATTTGATGGCCACCTCGATTGCATCCTTCTTACTGAAAATGCCCTCCACCGTGGTTCTCTTGACTTCGATGCTCCATTTCTCCCTTATTTCCCTAACCAGCTTGGACTGATTCGGCTCCTTCGCGGCATTGATGATCTTCAGCGTAAAGTCGGTTCGCTTGCGAGCTGACATCGTGGGCTACTCTCTGAATCTGAAAAAAACATTAAATTTGAAAATACAATGTACAACTCATACAATTATGGCATAGTAGCGAGATTAGTGGGTGGCATAGTAAATTTATTTTCTATTGATTGATGTCGGGCACGATCACAAGTGGTATAATAGTGGGAGTGGCATAGTAGCGAGGTAGCATAGTAACGAGATTTGACTGTATTACTCCCCGTTTGTGCTACAATTTGTGTATAGGAGCTTAAGCAGCAGGATTAAAAGTAACTAAATTTGATTCTTTATGTTTGAAAATTCAATATCCCATCGTAACGATCGAGAACTAAATATTCCTAGTGATATGAAAAAGTTATGATACTAATAAATACTCCTAAACTGTACAATGCGTCAAACTTTTTCAATTTAGAGTCTGCTAAAATTTTGAACCCGAAAGTCATGTACGTAAATTATAAAACTGTGGTTATGATAGTCATAAATTGGTACAACAAAGTGAGAGAAATTCCCTTTTCGTATGCTGGTATAATTAGCTAGTATTTTTGCGACGCCCGTAATGAAAATTTAACTTTGGTTCAAAGAGGGACTTTGCCATTCATTATGAAGAGATCGTAAAAATATAAAGGATACTGGTCGAGGAGTTTCAAACTTAAACTAATGCACAATTATCTTCATTATACCTGAAGCATGATTGGTCGGACTCTGAAAATATAGCAAGACGTAACACACGCGTCTGTTCAGCTCAGCGCAACACTGCTACCTAGCTGACCGTCACACCAGGGCAACAGAAAAACAGTTGGCTGACAGTCACACCAGATCAACAGAAAAATACCTGGCTGACATTCACACCAGGGCAACAGAAAAATACCTGGCTGACAGTCTAACCAGGTTAACAGAAAAACATCTGGCTGACAGTCTAACTAGGTTAACAGAAAAACACCTGGCTGACGGTCTAACCAGGTTAACAGAAAAATACCTGGCTGACAATGATAAATGAGTCATCAAGCAGTTCAATGCACGAAGTTACGAAAAGAACAAGAGTGTTTCGTAGTAACTGCTTCATGAACGTTAACGAAATATTGGACACTAACAGCCATACACTCAAGATAAGAAACAGAGATATCGACTCTGTGCATTGGAAGTTGCAGTAGAAATAATTATTTTTCCAGTTAAAATATTCACTGCAAAGCTTTTGCTTACCAAGTTTTCAGACGTTCCGTCAGGGCAAGGTCACAAATTATGAAATATGTTATAGTACTTTTCGTTTTCTTCGCGCCAGTTTGGACTGGAGATGATACTGAGATAACATTGACGGAGACAATCTACAAAGCGGTATTCACACACTTAAAGTTTTGTCTAATTTTGAATCATGAAATGAAAATTCACAAAAAATCAGAGGATCTTATGTTTTCAGCTTGAAAACCATTAGAAAATAGCGTCTCAATATTTCTTTGATATTTACTTTTACGGAATTAGGAAATGCTGTTTACAGTCCTTCGAATTTTTTCGCAAAATTTTGATACATAAAATCATAAGTTAAGTGAATATTTTTCAATGATTCTGGAAATCTGTATGAATACTTGAGCTGATACATACTTGCTTTATTTGACAAGTGCCAAGGAATGTTTTTGCTTCTTGGGTATTTTACTGAATTTTAGATCGTTAAACAAAAATGCAGCGTTAAAAAGAAGGAATGAAAATACTGCAACAGTGTACTGTGATCCTGCGCACCAACACCCTGCACACCAACACCCTGCACACTAACAACCTGCACACCAAAATTTAACGTACGATTTGCTTAACGTCAAGAAAGGCTCGTGGAGTAGAAATTTTCAGAAAAGCCAAGTTTTAAAACTTTCGATTGAGTTCAGAAAAAATTCTTGGAAATGAATACATTGAGAAATTACTAGCGTTATAAGATGTTAAATGGTAGTTTATACAGCGTGTCCCCAAAAAACGATACCCAATTTCAAGGGCTGTCATTCAGAAACTATTAAACTTACAAAAAATTGGAAAGTCACATTTTGTTTTCTTATGCTTTGGTATCATTGATACGGCTTCAACTCGTAAGTTGAATTACGTATGAATACAAAAGCGTGATCTTAAACTATTCAAGATTTTTACCGATCGAAGAGCCTTTCCATTATGCAACTCACAAAAGAACAAAGAACATTCATCGTTGAGAAGTATTTTCAAGCGAAAAGCTTCCAACAGGTCATTCAATCATTTCAAGAGCATTTTCCTGAAAGACAGTCTCCAACAAAGATGACTATTAGGAGAAATGTTACTAGGTACAGGACCGAAGGAACAAGCCTGAATCTCAACAAAGGTCGATCAGGACGGAAAAGAACGGGGCGATCAGAAGAAAATGCTCGAATTGTTCAAGGAGCACTTATAGAAAATCCGCAAATCTCTGCAAGAGAAAGTGGATTAGATGTTACTAAACTTCCATTCAACAGAATTATAACTTTGGATTCGAAGTGGCATCCTTACAAAACAAAACAAAAAACAAAAAACAAAAACGTATATTTCCAATAAAGTTGGTACATAAGAAATGTAACATCATTGGTTTTTAAAAATGCCTTATCATAAAATCCTTAAGTGGTAGGTATTCTATGCATAGTATCGTAGATGATAGAACAGCAGTACCTACGGGTATACAAAAACATTCACATCAC
>VCRD01006175.1:11603-28940 GCA_006783055.1 Trinorchestia longiramus
CGGCGCGCTTGTCATTGCAATTTGTACGTCATCTGCGTACATGGAAATTCTCGTGTTTGACGGCATGGATGGAAAATCATTGATAAAAATCGAGAACAGAAGTGGACCGAGAATAGAACCTTGTGGAACGCCGAAATCGTTTTGTATGGGTAATGAAATTGTGTTTAAGATGCATGTGCGGAACAAACTCCTCGATAACGATCTTCCCCGCGCTGAATTTTGCTCAATGGTTTTTGCAAAGAAATGTTCGGTCTGTGCACGACATTGTGGTTGGCGATGTGGCCGCTTTTCATTTGAATGGCAAAGTAAATAATCACAACACTCGCACACATGTACCGAAGAACCAACCTCCTAATTTCAACTTTGACGCAGGAATTTTGAGAGAGAAAGTGTTTGTGTGGATGAAACTTTGTGGCAATGGACATGTCAGTCTTTATTTTTACAACAATGACTTAAATAGAGTTGAATACCTTGATCTAATAAATACCAGGATCGTTCCAAGACTTCGAGAAACACATGGAAACGGAATCAATCGACCCTGGTGGATTCAGGAAGGTGCTCCGGCGCATAGAACTGTTGCTGTAAGGGAAAAACTGAATGAGCTATTCGGCAATCGCATTATCGACTTGAATCATCGTATGGAGTGGCCCCCCAGATCGCCTGATTTGACGCCGAGTGATTTCTTCCTCTGGGGGACATCTAAAGAGTACGGTTTATAGCTCTCCACTGCGCGATACTGACAAACTCAAGCAAAGAATTGAAAATGAGGCCAATTTGCTACAAAGAGATGATGCTCTCGTTAGACGAGTGATGGCGGGAATGAGGAGGCGAATGCAACTGTGTATTGAGAGAAACGGAGGACACACCGAAGGAAACGAAAAATAGGAAGAATATTTAGATTTTTTTATTTTAGTGGCATTTTCCATTTAATAAACGGTTGAAAGTTATTTATAACATGGTTTTAATATCATAAAATTCGAAGTTTAACAAAAGTGTGCAAACAGGTTTTCAGTATCGGTCACTAAAAATACTGCTTAAAGAAAACGGTCGGATCAATTCTTCTGAAATTTTGTACAGAGATGGAACGAATGTTAGGAAACAAAATGTGACTTTTCAATTTTTGTAAATTTAATAGTTTTTGAATTAAAGCCCTTGAAAATTGGGTATCTTATTTTTTAGGACACCTTATATAGTGAACTAGACGACTACAAGGAATATACTGTACATGAATAATGTTAAAAAGTCGGGTTTCTCATATTCTTTTTTTAAATTAAGCTCTCATAATTAAACGTTAACCTCATAAGAAGTTAGAGAAACAGCGTTAATGTAAAATTTTCTTATGATATACTTTACTGAACTTTGGTCAATCTTTAGTTGCGTGATTTAATATGTGATTTCTATGCGTAAAAAGTTGCTGAATAATGACGAAAAACTTCAAAATTTAAAAGGAAACGTCAGTTGAACTTACTCTAGTACTGTAATAACTTCTCTAAAAGAATTCTTCGTGGAAATTGTCAGTCATTTTCTAGCATTCAGACAGATTACTAGTTTTCAAGAAATAACCAGCCATTGCATTTTCCAGCATTCTGATTCATTACCAATATTCAATGAAATAGGTGCCAGAATACATAAAACTCTTGACAAGACTCACTATTGCAGTCATTTACCACCATTCACAATTGAATTACAAAGAAAATTACACAAATTGAAAAGCTATAGAAAGCCTCTGTCTTAAAAACATTATAAATTGCGAGGTGTAACGGGTTCAGTAAGGTGGAAGGAAGCTGGATTGCAATCTCATCCTGCAGAAGTTATCACTCGAGGAATAGAAGAGTTGTGGTAGAGGAGGCCTTCCCTCTTAGCAGCGCTTTTTTGAACAAATTGAAGGATATCTGGCTGGCTTCTGGGCAGCTTGTGTAGCAAATCCACTACATCGTGCAATAAGGTGAGACGGCAGCTGAAGGGGGGGGGGGTACAGTTTCATTTTTAATTTCAACAAATTACATTTTTAATGCTTTTGCTATATCGCGGCACCTCGTGTTCCGAATCAAATTAAAATGAACCCAAAAATTGACCTCTGCGGGTCAGGATGCATCAGTGGTACCAGTGATGAGTTGCTCGGTATAAATTTATTTGCAAGACAGATACAGGAAAATTGACTCTCTGAATTGAGAGTCTAAGTCCTATAGTAGATTTACGATTCGTGTAAATTTATGTACGAATATATGCATACAGACGGAATTTCGACCAATTTTGAAATTGTTTCGAATTGTTTTCGATATTTCTTGAAAAACAATTTCCTTTTATTTCCACAGAAAGTGATCAAAAGTGCATTAGGAAACACGTTAATGATAGATTTCCGTTAAAAACAATCAGAAACGCAACATTTTTCAGTTTACCACACCGTACTTTTTACCAACCAAAGTTTGAGATTCGCTAGCAAAAAATCAAAGAGAGTTGTGCAAAAACTGATGCGTTTTTCGTGATTTACGCACGAATGTATACGTACAGGTAAAGTTTCGAGCAATTTTTAATTTATATGAAAAAACATGAGGCCCATGTTTTTTTCAAAATTTTGATTTATTTTTTATTTGCACAAAAAGTGATCAGAAGTGCATAAGGATACACGTTAGATGACAGATTTGCGTTTAAAACGATCAGAAATTAAACATTTTGGTCATTCCATGCCAAATCACCTAATGGTCTCCAGGTGGCCCGCGTGGATTTCGCTGGAACTCTATGCAAATGTTCATTTAAGCAAATGAATGCAGAGAAAAATTCAGGCCAAAAGTTTAAGTCGTTTTGAAATTACGGCCGTCCGAAAATATGGATCCTTCGCCGTCGAGCGCTGCGTCGCGGATTTTTCTCATTTTCAAATGATCATATTTCTGGATTTGAAAAAGCTACAGAGCTGCAAATTGCTACCTAGCGTAATTTTCACACAATTTTTTAGAATGTGCAATCAAATATTGTATCTTTTTTCCTTTCGAAGATATGGCCATCAGAAAATGAAAATTTTCTCTTGCAGAAATTATTTTTGCATTATTTAAGCTTATCTGGTGCGCGAATCAGAGATCTGAGGATACCCATATTGCTGATGTATAATCTCTGTATACAGCTAAATAACTTCCTGCAAGCATAGACTTATCAAATAATCAGTAAAGGCATGGCTAGGGTTCGAAATCAGATCTGCACAAAAGCTGAAAAATCACCCCTTCTCAGGGGGTCAGTGGACTTTGTGAACAGTTACTCCGGGTAATGAACTTTGTACCGCAAATTAATATGTACCTGACCTTTACATGTACCAAATTTAATTGATGCGACTTAACCTGTTAAGAATTATTTACATCATATGTTTGTAGCTACAAGTTGCATTCTACCGGCAACTTACACCATATGATGTAGATGCGCGACGTTACCACGGCGGTGTTAACATCATACGATGTTATAATGTTTATTAGTTCAATTAGCGCTGTTATTACTGTCATATAACAATTGTAATATGAAAAAAGTATTATTATTGTCGAGTCAGCGGTGACCGTTAACAGATTAATTTGTTCATGGTTAAACAGTGTTTCAAAGAAAACCACTGATTTGTTGTACACAATGTTTTCGGTAGGTGTCAGAGGGTAAAAAATGTAAACCTACTTCTCCCATGAGAATAAGTATTCTTTGATAACTTTTTTATACATAATGATTATTAGAAAGTTGTAAAATTCATGACTCTATACATGAGGAATAGTATTGAAAGGCTTGTTTTAAAAGTTTGGCTTGAGGTTCAGAAGGAGGAGACGTTTCTGCACCTGAACTCTCCATCATCTGTCCTAACAGATCCAAACTCCTTTTTTCCCCGGACACATCCGAGAATATTCATTTGATTGATAGAAGGCTTTCACTTTTTCCACCACCACAGTACCTAAAGGCCTATTTTTTCGATTTGGCTCAGCTAGAATTCCCTTAATTTTCTTAACATCTCTTGCTCTCTTTACTATATGTTCAGAAACACTGAACTCAGCCATGGTCTTTTTAATAGTTCAACTGGCTGGAACAAGGGTAGGTAGTTTCATTTGTTCGTGTCGTGAAGCATGTTTATATTTATCCTTTAACAGGGATATTACCGTATCCAAATCACTTCTCACAAGATTCAGCTTTTGTAGGACTTAATTCACTTGTTGGTAGATCCAATAGTTAAGTCACCTTTTGTGTTTGCTGCTGTTTTAATATCCTCTATTTTCCTCTTTAAGCAACCAAGTTTATTCCCGATTACCGACGGATTTTATAGGAGACAACCCCAAAACTGAAGAACTGGTATCAAATGAATGCTGGACTGTACTCAGTGGTTCAAATTCATCAGTGTCGGTTGAGGAAGATATGTAATCATGCTGCCTATACTTGATATCACACGTTGTACACAATTTTTGACCAGGTTTTAGTTCAAGTTCTTTTGCAGTATTTTCATTGATGGCTCTGAGATTCGTTTCAAAATAAATTGAATAAAAATTTAAAATGCTGTAAAGAGGAACATCTGGCTTAATATTACACAAAACTTTGAACAGAAACTTGAAGTATGCACATATGTTCAATTTAAAGTGCAAGTGTAGAATTACGGACTTCTATATTCATGATTATCAACTGATTTAGTGGCATGACAATTACAATAATTTGTAGAAGCAAATTGAAGCAAACTTGCATGAAATACGTTTCTTGTGCAGTTTGAATGGATCACTTTAATATTTTTGAGTATATTCGTATCGAGAGATGTACATCTTTTCATAGTGAAAGTACACTGTGCTGTCATCACATAGCAGCACCCCACTTCATTCCAGTAGCTTCTTATCATCCTGTGACAAGTCAGAGGCTGTAAGTCTGCCAACGTTTCTGCAATACATTTTCTTATGGCATTCCTCTTCCAGTGCAATTCCAATACTGCATCCCGAACCTAAAGCTTCAATTTTCATGTTTTAACGCTTGATTTTTGCAGAGCTTACAAAATGTACACTGTTCTACCAATCTATAAACAATAGAATAAAAGCACTTGAATCAAAGCAATTTTGTTATCTCAATGTACAACAAGTGTACACATGGTACTTTAGAAAACTTGAAACAAGCCGTACAATACTATTCCTGACGTAATAAAATGGTTATCATAGATTACTTTTTCTTATGAGAGAAATAGGTTCTCCTTTTTTCCCTTTGACACCTACCGAAGACGTTATGTGCAGCAAAATAGCGTGATTTGATCAAATAAGTTGGTTTCTTTGAAACACTAACTATTAAGGAATAAGTTACATGAATGAAATTTGGTATATGTACAGGCCCGATATGTATAATGCAGTGGTGCAAATTTCATTACCCTGAGTACCTGTTTACAAAGTCAACTAACCCTCTGAAAAGGTGATTTTTCATATCTTTTGTGCTGGTCTGACTTTGAATCCTAGCTATACCTTTACTGCTTGTTTGATAAGTCAGCCAGTCAGTCAATTAAGGGAGTACAGCGCACTACGAAGTATATGCCATTATTGATGTACATAAATGTACAAAATCTTTCATGTGACGAAAAGAAGAAATGAACACAAATGAATAAGTAGCATTTTTTGATTCAAAAATATTTTCGAGTTCGATTAAGTTCATTGATCAAACTCAAAAATATTTCAAGTTCGAGTACCACCTCGGCATGACTTAGTGTGCATACATGTGTGTATAGCAGACTGTCTTAAGTCACATTTTGCTGCTATTGCAATAAAATACATGGACTCTGCTACGCTGGAACAACTAAGGAGAACAAGCGTGCCCAGTAAACATTTTGCATTTCATTTTCCGAAGTCCTGTCGAAGTCCACAGTAGAGGAAGAACAAAGTTCTTGCATCTACTGCCACGAGATCTAGTCACATTTACTAGACTAAATAGTTTCCGCTGAAATTTCACGCTTTAGATTTGACTAATTTGAAATTATTATGAAATCAAAAGTATCCAAGATTTACGAGGAATTGTTTCAAATGAATGGTTTTCATGCATATATACAGAACTTCCATTTTATATCTTATCGATCGATAACATGACCCACATACCTAGTACCCGTAGAAATACCAAGGTTTAAAAGTGATTAATTTAAGGATCCATGAAATAAAATCCATTTATCAGTTTTGCCTGTGATGCTGTCAGAACCTGAATATTGTTCATGAATCTAATCTAATACTAAGAATGACCGTCGTGTGTTTATATATTTATTTATATGTTTTGTGTCACGCTCCTAAGAATAGATAGGAAGAAAGTAGCACTGCCGGTCTTGGTTTCAGTTCACTGGTAAATTAATACACTCATTTTCGCTGTACAAGTGCACTATAATGTCACTTTCAAAAAAATTAGAGAGATCCTGAGTCTTATATACTCGAGTCCGTATCGTGGATACCGAGTTCAGGGGGTATTGCATATTACAATATACATACACAAGCTCGCAGTTGCTTTCAGTAATGCTGAATTTCTGTATCTAGGATACGACACGAATGGCTATAACTGCTTTTATTGCGGCTCAAAAATACTGTATTCTAAGTGTTTTTTACTGTCACAAGAAAATAAGTTACCTTTGAAATAAGCTTAAGCATGGAAACTCCACTGGAACGAAAAAAAGACTAAACTGAGAGTGAAAAAGAAAAGCGAGAGAGAGATTAACTCAAGAACAACAAGCTATTGTAAGGCAACAGGCGGGATCAGTATGCAAGTAGTACCTACACAAAAACGAATAGAGGCCATGCGCTCAGCAGCAAGACTAAGGCAGACGGAGGCGTGAACAGGAGGATGATGACCAGCGTTATGTTCGTAGAAGGAATCTTAGAATAGCAGCGCAGGAAAGAATAGCTGCTGAAACTGAGACAGAATCAAGTCAAAGAAACTCGATTAAAACGTGTGTCCTTCGGATCCAACGGCCCCAGTCTTTCCCAAAGCAGAAAAATTGGCGACGGCGACCCACCTCTCCACCCAATACGTAATGAAACAGGAACTCTTCAAGTCAGTGACACCACCTTTTATCGGGAACGTACGACATTTTAACAACTGGGCAAGAGCCATACAACGGCACCTCACACAATACGAGCTGCCAGCGCTGGAAGCACTTAACGTCCTCCTTGCAAATACGAGCGACTATCCCTTGAAGCTAGTGCAGGATACCGCAAACACATTAACACACGATCCGATGGCGGCATTCAAAAACATATGGGAAACACTGCACACACGATATGGACAGAGGTCGGAGTTGGTGAACGCCATATTCGAAGAGATAGAAGAATTCCCACAAATCAAGCACGAGAGTGATAAAGATCAGTTGCAACGACTTCGCGATATCACAAACAGCGCGATCAACACTATGGAATACACCCCCGAGTTATTATTGGTCCTCAATTATCCGAGAGGCATGGTACCAATAGTCAAGAAACTACCCACCTCTCTACACGCACAATGAAAAAGGTTTGGACTAAAATATGAGAAGGAAACCAGGCACGTTTTCCGACACTGAGCACCTTCCTCAATTTTCTTGACGAGACCATCCGAGAAATAAGCACCTGCAACTATCTCTAACTTCTACGTGCACGATGCTCGGAGCCCACAAAGCACGTCAAAACTTTCCGCACTGAAGTCAATAAGTCCTACACTTGCGAATACCACCAAGTACATAAATGGGCATGCCACAGTAACTTGCAACCGTTTTTCCAAACTATCCATCGATGAGAAGAACACATTCATGCGACAACACAAGCTGTGTTATCGCTGCCTGGACAAACACAAAAGGCCAGACTGCACAACTTCCGTGTCGTGCAACATTTGTAATGGCGGACACGCGACCGCTCTCCACCGGGATTCAAGTCTGAATCCGCGTGCCCCTCCATACAACCCACAACGAGGGACTCAACCAAGAGAGAACAACGTCGCTCCAACGCAGCGCGCCGCCAGCGAAACAAACCAATTTCAGTCACGCAGCACACGAATCAACTGCTTGACAACAGCGCAAGCACATCAACGAAGTTACTCACTAAGTGTACTCGTTAAGATTTCTCTTAGGGATAAACATTTGTTGTGTTATGCCATACTGGACTTGCATAGCAATTTGTCATTTGCGAGTCCCAAAGTGGCTAGATATTTTGGTATCAAATCTCCGACGGAGTCGTACTCAATAGAGACGGCTGCGCAAGGGAAGAAGGCTACGATTAAAAGGCAGAGAATTAATGGACTCACAGTTCAGGGTTTGCGTAACGGAAAGGTTTTCAACCTCCCTCTGTTACTCACCAACCTATACATTCCTGCCTCAAAAGCTGAGATAGCGAGTCCTGACGAAGTGAGAGCATGGCCTCATTTGGCTCAACTGGCGGATAAATTCGATGATGTAGACGAAACAGTAGAAGTGTTAATGTTGTTAGGCAGGAATGCAGGGCATTGCTTAAAACCCACATCGCACGGCGAGGGTTGTACATACGTTATCGAGACTCCCCTTGGGTGGGGCCTCATAGGCACTCCCTGCTCGTCATATCTGCCTCAATCCTTTCTGACGTCCCTCAGTCAACACTTTATCGCACGCTAAAAACAAATTGCCAGGTAGAACGATATAACTCCCCATTTGTTCCCAGAGTTCGCGAGGGCAAGGGTCTTTGGTTCATGAGCGACCAGCATGACGTTTTCACAGAACGACTCGACGACGAACTGACTGGCTTATCCGCGGATGAGGTATTGTTTGCACATAGAATAAGGATATCGATAAGGGTAAACGAAAAAGGGAATTTAGAAATGCCACTGCCATTTAAATCAGAGTGTCCTATCTTCCCAGATAATCGTCTACCTGTATTGCAACGGACACGCAATACCCTAGGTAAACTCTGCAAAGAACCCAACAAGCTCGCTCAGTGTTTGACAGCAATGGGCAAAAACTTATCTGGACACGTGGAACCCATTCCAATTCAGGAGATAAACGCAGCTCAACCAGGCAAGGTGTGGTATTTGCCTGTATTCCCGGTGGATAACACAGAAAAGGGCAAGATTCGCCTTGTTTTCGACAGCTCTGCAACATACTACGGTGTAAATCTTAACGATCAATTGCTCCAGGGACCCGACTACAACAATGCACTGAGAGGCTTCCTAATGAGATTCCGCATGCATGCTGTCGAGACTATCAAGATCAAGATCAAGACTATCATCGATTTTACTGGTTTGCTCTCAACAATCCATCCAACGGTCTAATTCCACACCGGGCGACTGTGCACATTTTTGGAAACAGACCATCACCGGCCATCGCTATCTACGGAATGCGGCACGCAACGTCACATCCCTCAGCCCACATGTTTACCGAAGCCCAAAGGTTCATCTTGAACAGCTTCTACGTCCACGATGGACTAGGATCTGCAGAAACACCTGAACAGGTTATTCAAATACTAAAAGGGGCACGCTCCATTTTGGAGAGATACAAGATATGCCTTCACAAGATCGTCTCAAGTTCAGATGAGGTGATGGGGGCCTTCCCCCCCAAGCGAGTTGGCCGAGGTCATGGAGATAGTCGACCTAGATCGCACCCCTTTGCATCGTTCCCTCGGTGTATTCTGGAACATAAAACGCGATCTTCTCCTCATCAAGCCGGACCTCGAAGAAAAGCCGTTCACACGACGAGGTGTATTGTCTTTCGTCAACGCTATCTTCGACCCGTTGGAGTAGCGTGCCCGGTAGTACTAAGGGGCAAGTTAATCCAACGCAAGGTTATGTCGAGCAAAAACGACGAGGGATCATCGAACGAGAAGGATCCAAAAGCAAAGAAAACAAGTTGGGACGAACCCCTCCCGGTCGAATACAAACCACTGTGGGACGACTGGGTCAAGTCTCCACGATAAGCCCCTCAAATCGCGGTGCCACGGAGCTACCACCCATTAGGTTTTGGCAAGTGTGCACAGCCAACCCTTCATTTTTTTTGTGACGCGTCAATCGACGCCATAGGGCACGCAATCTATCTTAGGTCTGTAAACACGGACGGTAAAGTACAAGTATCCTTCGTAACAGGGTTCTCTAAGGTATCTCCTCGTTCCGTAACGTCTGTACCGAGACTAGAACTGTGTGCAGCTGTAGACGCCTCTCGCGCTCATTGTGAAGTTCTTAAAAAACTCCAGATGAGCGTTGAGGCCACAACATTTTACACCGACAGTCTAATTGTAATGGGTTATTTGTCAAACAAACGCAAGAGGTGCTCCCGATATATAAGTAGGCGAGTTTAAATGATCCTGTCAGCCTCTTCTGCTAGTCAATGGACCTACGTCCCGACCGATAAAAACCCGGCCAACGTAGGTACTAGACCCATAAGCCCGGTAGACCTAAAAGAAAGTATCTGGTTGACAGGACCTGATTTCTTGTGGAGCACATTGTCTCACTGTTCTGTGCCTCCACCGCCTCCGGCGATGTTACCCGAAACGGTGGAAGGCACCTCGCTGACGCTAAAGACAGATTTAAGTCCGTCCATGTATCCCATAAATTCCATAACTGTAAATCGCATCAATCTAAGATCAATGATAAAAACTGTTCAGCTGGTATACAGGTTTGAATTGGGACTCCTTGGCAGGGTACGCCAGATGAGGGGTGTAGGGCCGCTAAAATATCGTGAATATTTTAGTATTAAATAATATTAAATTTAGTAATATTTTAGAGTTAATTTTTATACGTATTTCACGTCATTTGAAACTAGTATTTTAAAGTTAAAAATTCAATCGTAGTTCCAACTCCAAATTGTAACTCTCGTTTATAGAACACCATAGTCAACCACGAGCCTGTAGGCTAAGTGCCCGTCAGTTCCTTCCCCAACGTTACCCAGTGTACAGTAATTCTATTCGCGCTTTGTCTCTCTGACGGGTAAGTTTCTATTTACAATGTGTTAGAGAGTTTTGCATTTCACACACGTACTAGATATTCTTTGAACTTGTCTTTTCGCTGAGCCTAGATGTTCCCCAGCAGGTTTAAGATTTCCTTTTTGAAGCAGTTTTGATACCACGTGTATTTAACAGATTGTATGGAAAACATCCAATTTCATTGTGCTTATGTTTTCATTCAGACGATTTAAATTGGGTTTTGAAGTGTTCGTGCTTTGATTCGCGTTACTCTGTGATTTATAATTAATCCCAATATAGAACATTTCGAATAATCACTATTGCATCAGCTATGAAATTCATTGTCTAATTTCGTCTCACTCAAGTCTCTACGCTCGAGCATTTTATGACAAGCATACCGAAAGATCAACCACCTATTTTGATGCGGTTATTAAATTTCATAGCCTCGGGTAGAAGCTGCCTATCGATATCTCGTTTTGTGTTCTGTAGCAGCCAGCTAATTAGGTGCGATTCTTTAATGTTTTACTCAACAGTTGTATTATAAAGTAACCTTGTGCTATTGACTTTTCTTGCTAATTTGTGTATTTATTTTCAGTTACTTATTGGTCTTTATCCGGGCAGGTTTCAGTTTCAGGTTTCAGTTTCGGTCACAATCCAGTATCAATTCCAGCTTCAGTTTTACTGATTTCAAGTTCTCGGTTTTAGTCTTCGATCTTAGCCCCAATTGCTGTTTTAATTGCGATCGTGTTCCTGAATAAATCTCCAAGCTACGAAGCCGATCGTATCACTTCCCTGGAAGAACATCACCCCACGAAATTATTACGACAGCAAAATAACTCGTACCCCAAAGTCGTGACTCTAAAGTGGTAACCCCAGAAATGGTTCGTACCCCCAAAGGGGACACTCCTTGGCTGTTAGAAGGGACATTTTGTGTGAAGATGCTCAGAACATTTTGATACGCTCTGTACAACAGGAGTGTTTTCCCGAACTCATGAACGCTTGCACCCATGTTGTGAATGTACCAGACGGCCACAAGCTATCCAGCTTGGCCCCATTCATCGACCGTCACGGGATGCTGGGAGTGGGAGGTCGTCTCCAGAACTCTACACTGCCCTTGGGCATAAAGTGTCCACTGGTGGTGCCTGAAAAACACCCCATATCAGTAGCTTTGATCCTCCACTTTCACACAGAGGTACAGCATCAGGACTCGTACATCACTCATGGAGCAATTCGGATGGCTGGATTCCACATTCAACGAGGCACCTCGCTCATCAAACGCATCATTTCCGAGTGCGTATTGTGTCGCAAGTTAAGAGCAAAACTCGGAGAGCAGAAAATGGCCGACCTGCCAAATGATCGGCTAGAGGAATGTCCACCGTTCTTAAATGTTGGCCTTGACGTGTTTGGCCCCTACCAGGTAGTGGAAGGAAAGAGCACGAGGCGCAACAACTCTCAGAAAAAGCTGTGGGCTCTTTTGTTCACGTGTCTGATGTCCCGTGCCATTCACGTCGAGCCCCTGCCAGCTCTCGACACATCAAGCTTTAAAAACGCGTTCCGTCGTTTCATAGCCATCAGAGGACCCTGCAAAATAATTCGCAGCGACCGCGGCTCAAATTTCGTGGGCGCCCACAATCAAGACGAAGAAAACCTGTCATACGCCAACCTGCAAGCAGAGGCAAACGACAAGGGTTGTCAGTGGATTTTCAACCCCCCAGGAGCAAGCCACCGAAGCGGAGTCTGGGAACGAAAAATCGGGACACTGAAAAACGCCATGGCGACGTCGTTGTCGCGAGCGGGATCACACAACTTATCCCGAGATGATTTGTCGACATTTTTCCAGGAAGCGGCCAGCATCATCAACAACACACCCTAATGATCCATGTCCTTTCTCCCCAGCGATGTTACTAACCATGAAGTCGCCGGACGACTCAGCTGGCAGATTTTCTCAGACCGATCTTCTTGCGTACGGAAAGTGCAGATGGAGATGCGTACAATTCCTCGCAGATTGTTTTTGGGATCGGTGGCGCCGCTCATATCTTTCAAATTTGACACTTCGACGAAAATGGAAGAGCCCTCGAAAATATGAGGTCGGCAACATCGTACTCGTTCAGGACCGCAACACTAAACGGAATCGCTGGCCCATCGGGCGCATTTCCGCGACATCCACAGGCAACGACGGGCTCGTCCGTTCTGTGTTCATCGACCTCGCATCCAGCGAAAAATCCGGGCGCAGGGCAATGGTAGAGAGGGCCGTCCAAAACATAGTACCGATCTTGGAAGCACCTGGCACTTCCACCTAGACTTGAACGCCTCTTGTTTTCGGTTTCTTGGGTTGCATTTTTTCGGTCTTCGTCCGAGATGGGGAGTGTCCTGACAGGTCAGGATAGAAAATAAATATAAATAAATTAGAACTTCCATTAGAGAAAACAGGGACAGGGGGATATTAGCTGACTGGCAATACCGAGACGCCAGCAGCTTATGCGACACGTGTGCCCGGCTGCTCGCGTCGCTTTGTCTTTTCCCGCCACCGTCGAAGCCACACGTAGTCAGTATTGTTCTTAAAAACAGTTTTAAGTCCACACCAAATCAAAAATGTAAGATACTGTGTAAAGTGTAAAATATAATCGTGAGTATACTTAGATCCATAAGTCCGTCGACATCAGCATCAGTATCACCAGCTTGGTCGACTGGTATCACCAGCTTGGTCGACTGGTGAGCGAGTCCGCTTGCGAGCGGAAAGACCCGGGTTCGAATCCCGCTGCCGACATGGTTGACGCGGCTAGAAATACGGCATGGGACTTGGGTAAATCAAACCGAATAATTATCGAAGTAATTATCCGACCCAAGAATGGGCCAGAAGGTTCGTTCCTATACCCTCATTCTATTCTATTCTATTCTATTCTATGCATTATCATAACTGTGAAAATGCAGCCATAGCCTATGCAGACAGGAAGCCAACTGTGATATCCATAGGACACTGAAGAATATTCAAGGTGCTATGGTCATTTAATATAATATTCTGTCGCCAGTCTTAGCTGTAGAATTTATGTCATACTGACAAGCACCAATATATGTATTTCATGTGAGCCAAGAAGTTATCTCATCCATGTTTGTGATAAATTAAATGTGTTTAGTCCTTCCTGCTCAATCACCAGCGTTCTAGTACAAGCATAGCTGTAGAATTTGTGTGATACTGACAAGTATCAGTATATGTATTTCATGTGAGCCAGGGAGTTATCTCATCAGTGTGTTTGTAATAAATTAAATGTGTCTATTCCTTCCTGCTCAATAGAATCCTGGTTATACAGAAAGACACCAAAAAACATTCAACATGCATAGTCACTTCTTCATTTAGTTAACTAGCATCTATTCACAGGAGATACAACTTTCAGTGTAGAATGTAGAAAATATCTTCTGGTCTACAGCAGCATTATAATGTGTTCAATGTAGGTGTAAAAGGTTTTCACACCACCCAAAATTGGAAAGAAAAGTTCCTCAAACAATTTTAATATTATTAATTCAGTGTGCTCTAAGTGTATGATTTTTGCATAACAAACAGTGCCTGTTGCTAATTACAGTTAGCCTTTTCATTTTCATTTGTAATGCTGAATTGCAGCAGTTATATATGTTTACCCTAGTCCCATGCCGTATTTCTAGCCGCGTCAACCATGTCGGCAGTGGGATTCGAACCCGGGTCTTTCCGCTCGCTAGGAGATTGACTCACCAGTCGACCAAGCTAAATAAAACTAAATATATTGCATTGCGTTCTCATATGTAATTTCATTTAATATATTTCCAACAGCATTTGCCATCATTTTTGATGGCACGGGTACACTAGTATATGCAGAACTTCCATTCTGTATCTTATTAACCGATAACATGACTGTGTAGGAGAAGAAGGCTAATAATAAGGGAAAATGGCGTATTTTATAGGGATCCAACGTGTTTGGTATCCATAATACGTTTATGATACATGTATACCTGTTCTGAGTTCAGGTCAATAATTCATCTTCAGCAGTAGATTGGAGGAAATGGGACGGACTCACACAGAGAAAGATAAACAGAGATAGAATCATTCTCATTTTATGTCATCATCGTCAGGGTTTGCTCAAAGTTCAGTCACGAGATCTGTATAAATTGGTTTAGAATTTAACTATTCCTCACGAGCATGGCACATACTTTAAGAGTTCACCCTGCACTGACACACAAGTGAAGCTTCCCAAATACTCACATGTTTCAGCCGTTTCCTTGCGAAAGTATTGGTCAGTCACGTAGACCACGAGCATCAAGGATAGTAGCACTTTGTGTTTGGTCTCGTACTCTGGAAACATGGAGTCTTTGCTCTCCATTGTGAAGGCAAAGCTAGAAGTATTTATTACCCAGTAGGTACTGCGCCATGAAGCGAGTATAAATAGCACTGCACCAGTGACAGGCTGTTGCTCCTCAGTACGAGGTTCATGTGCACCGTCAGCATCTCCTCACGCTGGGCGGCGTTCGGTCTGGTCAAGCAATAACAAGGACAGCTTCAATAATGGCCACCAGTAATGTGGAAACAAAAGGACAAAGCGATGAAATGATAGCAGTATTAAATAATATTATGATAAAATATCTAATAAAAATGGTGAGGATATTCTCGGGCTCCCTCACCCCGCGCAGCAGAGGAAGTAGGGAGAGCTCTCCAGATAGTTGCCTGATACTCGGCGAGGTAATGCTTGCAGATGTGAGATAACAAGGACAGGATCTATTTATTCTGCAATGAGCACTGAAATTTGGAGGCCTACTTTTAAATTTAACAGCAATTTTACATTCGAACACACAAACTTTGAGTTCATTTAAATCTGTATTGTCTTTAAATCGAAAATTCATCAATGAAGGGCCCATCTGGGAAAGTAAGACATAAACAAGAGAAGCGTTCAGTATTTTAAATTTGTTGTAGATCATATTCGGTTGGGCACGAGATCCGTTCTCAATGGTATATGCTGTATAATTGTACACCAGACAAAATTGTACGTCAAGTAAATTTGTAATTGCAAGCAACAAATCAAGCTTTTGTTCTACCCAATATTACGCTAGAAAACGTACAAAAAATTCGGTTTTCATATCGACTTGCAATTTTTACATTCCCGGATGTTAAGTAAGAGACTCGCTGAGCTGTGGAGGAAGATGCTTCGCTCATGTGCTCCACAATCAAACAGCATTTCTCTGTCATCTTCAGGAGCAGCATTATTTTTGGATTTTGATTGCATGGATCCACCATTTCAAAGCACAGCTGCTGATATATGGGCTTGAAATGTTTCTTCACCGTAAGAGAGCTTCGTTTAGAACACAATCAAAATGCCCAGGCTTTTAAACTCGCCGCCAGTTGCTTCTTTTCTACTACCTGCACAAGAAGAGTGAGAATATGGAAACTGTGCATTACAGATTAAAGAGAATAAAAGATCACTGAAATAAAGAGTTAAAAGGTAAAGAACTTCAAGGAAAAAAGAGTGTAAAGTTGAAACAAATTGATACAAATATCACGGAACACCAAAAGCACAGAAAGCGTAACAACAGTAGCTATTTTTGCTCCAGAATAAACAGGAACCTCGTTTCTAAAATAATAAAAATTACAGGTGCAAAAAAAGTAAAATATATCGTAAGTAGTTAAGTACCAAGCACATTTTATTTCGTGGCAAATTGGAAGAAAATGCGAAATAAATTTTATTTGTCGTACAAGCAGGGAAATGCAGGATATCAAATCACTTCGCCTCTTGCAACTACATACTTTGCAGCATCACAATTACTGTCCAATGCTCATCATACTCAACAAGCGCTTAAACTTCCTATGTGTTGAATTAACAACATCGATACTAACATGTTACTTGATACTTGTGACTCGCATGTCAAAGAGTCGTAATGATAGATCTGGACAACACAAACATCTACAATACAGCGTCCATAGCAGAACGCATTTTTGCTTTCATCTAAATTAATAAGTTGGTCGCAACTCGTATTTCACTCTAGTTTTAACGATTTTATAGATACATGTTGTCATTTAAACTAATTTGTATAATTTCAAGTGGTAAATGCATTCTCTAAGTAAATATCGTTTTTAAAGACGTGCACCATATATGGTACACATCGTGATTTTGGAATATACTCTTTGACCACTTGTGGTACACAGTGACCAACGTGTTTAATTTGAAGCAGATGAAGCTGTTCAAGAATTTCAAATTTCATTTAAAATACTCTACTGAGTTATCCAAATTGGTTGAAGGTTGAAAAGAGATTGAAGATTTGCTAATACTAGATAAAAATAGATATTGTCAGCACACCCCAATGAGTCGTTCAGTAATCCTACATCTTAATAAAGGAATGCATCTTAGTTCACATAATACTTGAGCACCATTTCCCTCAGCGACATGATGCTCATAAGAACCAGTCATTTTAGTGGAGGAGAGTGGACGAGAGAGGGTGAGAGTGGAGGGGAGAGGGTGAGAGTGGAGGGGAGAGG
>VCRD01006176.1:0-28928 GCA_006783055.1 Trinorchestia longiramus
TTCTGAAGACTTCGAGTCCCAGATTCTGAAGACTTCGAGTCCCAGATTCTGAAGACTTCGAGTCCCATATTCTGAAGACTTCGAGTCCCATATTCTGAAGACTTGATTCTCAGGAGACTCCGACTGAACTGAAGCTGTGTAGTCTGCTGTTACCTGCTCGTCTCAGCAGCCACTGCATGCCACTGATAAGAGAGGAAATAAAGGAGGTGCTCGCGACTCTGAGGAAGCCACAATTTCTCGCACCTGAATCAGTCGTTCAGCTGTAACTGGGCACTCGCCTCTGAATAAAACATTTCCTCTGAATATGTGGATCCTTTCCGTGAAGCAGCGGCCAAGTGCCTCGTAGTTTGGGACAGACTCGTGTTAAATGTTAACCCAGAGGCTGCATAAGTAAGGGCGGGGAAAATATATTTGTAGTGGGTTTTGCACTCCTGAGTAGGTCGATAGATAAATATAAAAATGACATCCTCTCAATTGTGAAAGGGAGAATAGCTTTATTCGCACATATTATATTGATCGTATAATTTGGACGTTGATTTACAGTCACGTTAGGTTTAGTTGTTCTCGAGATGTCTTTGGATACGAATTTTTTTCCTATCTTGTCCAAGCACACTAACTGTGCCTGACTAAATTGTTCATTTTTAACACTAACTGCCGTTTGAAATTTAGAGCTTGAAATGAATTTAAAGCTTGAAATGAATTTAGAGCTTGAAATGAATTTAGAGCTTGAAATGAATTTAGAGCTTGAAATGAATTTAGAGCTTGAAATGAATTTAGAGCTTGAAATGAATTTAGAGCGTGAAATGAATTTAGAGCGTGAAATGAATTTAGAGCGTGAAATGAATTTAGAGCTTGAAATGAATTTAGAGCGTGAAATGAATTTAGAGCGTGAAATGAATTTAGAGCGTGAAATGAATTTAGAGCGTGAAATGAATTTAGAGCGTGAAATGAATTTAGAGCGTGAAATGAATTTAGAGCGTGAAATGAATTTAGAGTGTGAAATGAATTTAGAGCTTGAAATGAATTTAGAGCTTGAAATGTCAAGCGTCAGCGAACGGGTTAAAGTATGTCTACTTGGATTGACAGGTATCAGGTCTTAGTTTAACATAACAGCGGCATTGATTTAAAGGAAGTATTGGCATCGTTCACACCTTGTAGAGACCACAACCTGGAACACAATTATCAGGAGGTTTCCTAGTGCAGATGGACGACGTGTTCTGAATTATTGATAGGCAGTTCAGAATCCAGTCTTCTTGGCACCACATCAAAGCACTGAGCCGGTCTTGCCTCCTGTGAATAACTGGCTTTATTCCCTGTTAATTACTATGATCTTAATCCGTCCTTGCATTAATTTTTGAAATTAGCGAAAAAAATTATTCAATCCATATTTTTGGGCTGTATTTCAGAATGAGAAAAACTCAACCGTTTGGAAAAAGTGTAGAAGAGTTTCTGAAATGTTACATGCATTTAACAGCATGCAGGAAAACGCGTCATGCTGTTCTCTGTGTAGTGGAAACATGCTACGTGATCTCTGTCTTGCTTGAATCATTTGGAACCTTTGGACCAGCTTCTTTTTACACTACTNCACAGCACAGCACAGGACGCGCCTCACAACAGGCACAGCACAGGAAGCTCCTCACAACGGGCACAGCACAGCACAGGACGCGCCTCACAACAGGCACAGCATAGGATAAGGTTGTGACGGCCGTCCAACATCCAGACAAAAGGATGCCCAATTAACAGAAGAACACCCTGCATTTTCTCTGTTTCTTGCATGAGCTTTTTTTTCTTTGCCTTTTATTTTTCAACTGTTGAAAAGAACTTTTATATGGTGTTTCCTAAGAGAATTACTGTACTATAAAATGTATTACTCTGAGCACCATAGGCACTGAAAATAGTGTTTTAATTCGACAAAGATACTATGATGCACTGGAAACGCAATTTGTAGGCTTAAATAAATTAACGAAGGCCTATCTGCCGCAAGCGATGAGACTATTTACGCCATCCAAATTTGATGAAGCCCAACGACCTCGAGCTGAAGTGATTCAGTGTTGTGCTCTGGAGAGACGAGGATGAGAAGCAAAAATTCTAATTGATTTTAGGGCCTTAGTGAAGTAAGTGAGATTACCGCCACTGTCTTCCGGGCAGCATGAAAGTTGAAGAGATGAGATCGTGTTGAAGTTTGTGCGGGTATGAAGTTCTGAATTTAGCTTCAGTGTCGTGCTAAGGAACACAGAGCAACTGTGTGCTTGGAGTATTCAGTCTTGTTTGTGTAGCTTTGCATCGAACTATTAATTGTGTGCGAAAAATTGATGCATAATAAAGATTTCTCTAAGCAATAGAACACATTTGTTTTCGTAGTTTGAAATCATTTAGTGTGGCAACTTTTTGATCTTCTTGAAATTGACAATCAAAGAGTTTGAATCCGAGCCAGATAGAAGCTTTCGTATCATGTGGAGTCACTACTGGTAAATTATAATCTTATAATGGATATTATACATACGGTAAAACTCCATAGAAACTCTACTACTGTGAATTGGCTTGATGATCTCGACAAGCCCCTTTCGAGCAATTCATGACGTTCCCATTCATTTCCGGTCGTATTTTAATAATTATGATCGTATTTTAATAATTGTGATCGTATTTTAGCAGTTGTGATCGTTTTTGAATAGATGTGGTCCTATTTAAGTACTTGTGGTCGTATATGAATAGATGCGATGTTAGGATATTATTCGCTCTTCAACTGCAATGTTACAAAGTCAAGATCTTGAAGGTAGGAAACACTTTAAGATATTTCAGTGGCAGTGACTCCTTAATCACCAGCTTGGTCGACTGGTGAGCGAATCTGCTTTCGAGCGGGAAGACCCGGGTTCGAATCCCGCTGCCGACATGGTTGACGCGGCTAGAAATACGGCATGGGACTTGGGTAAACAATCGAATAATTATCGAAGTAATTATCCGACCCAAGAATGGTCCAGAAGGTTCGTTCCTATAGCCTCATTCTATTCTATTCTATTCTACAAAATCTTGCTTGCGTTTGTCATCGATCTTTGGCTCTAATTAACCGTATGAGTTTTTATCAGAAATAGAAATCATTGCAATATTTTCCATCTTGTTTTATTCTGGTCATGGATCTCAAGAAAATAAATACATTTCAATGCAAAAGCTGCAATAGAAGTACATGGTCTTGCAAAAACATTTGACACATTTGCTGGTTTAGTAAAGGTGAAATAAAGTATTGAACGGAAAAAGCAAATGACGTTATACAGTGTGTACATTTTTTAGAATAAATATACATTTTTTCATTCTTTACTCTATTTTGCTTTTATTTGACCCCAATTGTCAGGTTATTTTAGCGCACCTTGTGTATTGCATGGTATTAATTGCATTCCCATTTCTCATAAGTGTCAGATTATAAGATTCTGTTAAAATTTTTGAGTTTGCTGAAGCCAACCGGAGGTTGAAGTGGTGAGTGAAGCTACAAATTAATTTTGATTTTGGTTGAAGAGTTGGGTGCGTTTTAATGAGTTTTCTGAACAAATGATATGCCTGCACATTTTAAGCACGAATGTCGCATTTCTGGTCGCGACAAATACTCTGATACAATTGATAAATATACTGATACAAATACTCTGATACAATTGATAAATACTCTGATGCTGATACAATGTACTAATTCTGAGTCAAATTTGTATCTGAGAATTTGTATCAATTTGTTTGTTCAGTTGTATTAGGGTCCACTTATGTTATACCGTGTATTGCTCGAATTTATTCAGTTGTATTAGGGTCCACGTCTGTGATTGTGTATTGCTCGAACTATATATCGATATTTGCTCCGTCTTTAATTTCCTGGAGGTTCCAAGATCCAGGATTCCTGAACGCTGTTTGGAGGAGCCGGAAGATAAAATAGTTAAGATTGTGAACACGATAGTTGAAATTCCAGTGTCTTGAAGAATCCTTGGGCTTTGAAACTTTAGAAACATCAGCCCTTCAACTTCAAAACAGCGTGGTTTAAGGTAAAATCTTTCAACACATTCATTGCGGTATGACCCACCGGTGGGTCACTCAGGTTAGGTTCTGTAATTTTTCAAAGCTTTCTAGTGACTGTATGTACAAAGTAAAGATTTGCACTGGCTAGGCAACCGCAATGAATGTGTTAACCCTTTAGCGACGAAAAGGACTATACGGTCCTCTTTTACGGTCTTTGGGAGAGTTGTTCTAATAATTAAACAGTGAGCAATATGAGGTTGCTACCAGGTTTGAACGCGGCGGCATGTTACAGCGTCGTTCTTTTGGCTGCCTGGCTCTCAGCGTGCTTCATTGCATCAGTGTACAGACGGTCTTCGTGAGCTTAAACGTAAAAACTAGAAAAAGAAATTGGTCGCTAAAGGGTTAAGGTTCCTATATCACCGGAACAGCTAGAATCTTTCGTAAGGGAAAGTAGAAGTGCGAGGTCGTTGCTTGAACCAAACCATTGTATGCATAGAGAAATATTCTCTGAACATAATAATAAATATTCTCACCGTGAATGTTTATGTTACTGAAATGGTTCTTAAAATCTCTCAACACACGTCCATTTTAATCTTGCTTAGTGAGAAGGTACACGTTACGAGCAAGTATACATTAGAAGTTTGTGAACTTCGTAAACGAGGTAAATAGTGGTAGAAAAAAGGTATGTTTTAAAACGTTCTCATTTTTCTGTTTGCTTGTGATCCAGATTGTCTACAAGGCTGTTCGTTTTAGATCTTGTGAACTTCTTCTGTTTGTTCCATTGGGCTCAGACGAGCTAATGTTTGCGCGCCCTAATCATCCTAACAGATTTCTTCACGGAACTGTCATTTTTTTATTCTTCATCGATTTATTTTTCCACCCAGCAGTTACTCCTCAAATTTTCTTTGCATTTTTTCTCGCAGCTACGTTTTCCAACACCTTGGTATTCTCAGAACAATTCTGATGTTACTTTGTCCGTGTTTCTCTTCAAATTAAAAAGGGTATTCCATTATTGTTCTTTTTGACGCTATGTCACGTTTTGAGTTGGTGTGAGATAGAGGGATTCTCATCAGAGAAATTCTCATCTCATTGTTCTCATGAACAATGACTTCGTTCCCTTACGTCGTCTGTAAAAACGTTTAACTTTCTTCTGGTCAAGTTGTTTCTTGTGTGTCATTGCTTTCTTCATACCTGTGAACTCACGGTCATTTAAATTCAACATCTGTTTAACACGTTGGCTCCGATTGCCTGATTGGTGTAAAACTTCACTTTGTACGCCTAGTCACTAGAAGGATCTGAAAAAATTACAGAACCTAAGTGGTACACATACGTACCACTTCGGAGTCAACGTGTTAAATATTTGCTCATTACTGCCGTGCGTGGAAGCCCATTTCGAGTCAATAAGGCATTACGAGAAATGTTTACGTGGTGACGAAAGTCGCTGTTTAACTTGTCTCTTCACAAATTTACTCGTCCTGAAGTTGCATCGATATTTGATAGTTTGAAGCAAACTTTCAAACTCGAGCTTCTAGCGATTGACAAACAAAGCGACCGACACTGCATTGTTTGGGGTCTACTTCAGGCAGTGAAGATTTTTGACCAAACTTCTGGTTGTCAACCAGAAATCGAACGAAGTCATAACTTATGCTCGTCGATTTTCGATGTTGAAACAGTTTGCTCTCGACGAACGTATTACATATTTAACATTGGAATCGTGCGTTTATGCATGGTGGTCTGTGGAGGAATTTCGCATTCAAGATTTTTTTCCGTAGTAAGAATTGATTCCATAGGGAAGTATCTTTCTTCCAAGGTTGTGTTAGAGGGGAAGAATATTGTACCTAATACCTGCACAGGGACTGCAAAATTAAGAAAATTAACAAAGGGACTGCAAAATTAACCAAATTAACAAAGGGACTTCAAAATTAACCAAATTAACAAAGGGACTGCAAAATTAACAGAATTAACAAAGGGACTTCAAAATGAACCAAATTAACAAAGGGACTGCAAAATTAACCAAATTAACAAAGGAACTGCAAATTAACAGAATTGGCAAAAGGACTGCAAAATTAACGAAGGTAGAGGAGGGACTGAGGTAGAACAGGTCTGTGGTGATCTGGTTGGGTGGGTTCCGAGTTGACGGCTGCCCCTTTTAAAGGCGCCAGGTGGGAAGGTTGCGACGCGTCTTGCAGGGCTACACCACAGCCTCCTCACCTTCTCTAAAATGTTGGTCTTACTTGAATTTATCTTCACTTCAGCGCCCGCCCTGTGTTCTCAGAAATGAGAGGCTTGCTGCAAGTTCTTGAATCCTCAGTAATTTGAGACATGCTCGTCTCAAATCCTATCTTATTATGTGAAATTATTGCTGCTGTTAACATGCATCGCTTCGAGTGTTTTGGGCTGCTCTCCATGTCGAATTTTCTTGAGGAATTTCGCGTAAAAATGATTATCTGAAAAAGTAAGGCTTATAATACGTGCGAAACGAAATATTAGAGGGGAGGTCCATACTCTTGGAGGCTTATTTATCTTGTAATCTTAATATACATTTTTCTCTCACTGGTAAATTATTAGAGACGTGCACTAAATCCATACTTGATATTCTTTATATTGACTGCTTTGTTGGGTGTGGAAGAAATGATCGCACACATTTGTAGGTATAATGAAGGCGAAATAGAGTAAAGAATGCAAAACGTGTTCGCGAAACGCAAAACATGAAGTGAAACAAAACGGCATCTTATACACATTTCGTAAATAGAAACACATTTTTTCGTTGTTTATTCTATGTCGCTTTTAATTAGCCTGAAAATATGTGATCATATATCGCTCCTAACTAGCCTACACATACATTATGTTTCGTTCTTAATTATCTTACAAAATGGGATTATATTTTGCTCTTAATTAGCCTCCAAATAATTTCACTCCTAATTATATTACAAAAATGGGATAATATTTTGTCCTTAAAAGCCTACAAACATGTGATTATGTAACCGGACTCCTGAAACGCTAAAAAGCTGCTGCTGTTGTTTGTATGCTGCAATATTTTGAGCCGAGCTTACGTGTGTTTTGATGCAACTCATCTCAAGCTCGAGTTTTAAAATAGTGAGAGGATGTCGACGAGGCTGATGTTCAATGCAAACTAATTGCAATTCATGTCTCTGCTCTCGTAGATGTTTTGCTACTCTTTAGTTTGCGCGTCTTGGACGAACGTTATTTTGCATGATAAAAGTAATTAAAATTTTTCCTCACTGTGGTTCTGTTAGTGCATTTGGAGGCGGTGATTTCAGTAAGTAAATTGTAACTTTTAAAGTCCCTGAAACTACATGAGATTGCTAGGTTCAGCAGCGCAGGTTTTGGAAACTCGAGTAATTTACTAAACGCTCCTGTAAGATTATGCGAAGCTGCAGCAGTGTTGGTGTATTCAGTGCAACTTCAGTTTCATCTTATCTGGCTTTTTAAAAACCCTCGCAAATTCTTGTGTTTACGAGGACACTTAAACAGATTTCGGATATTTTTAAACCAGGTGTTTTTAACTCTTTTGCTTGGGTCGTAAAAAGGTTTGTAGGCCCCTTACATGCAAACAATTCAGTGTTTGTGTGCACCTTAACGAGAATACAACGTCAGTTTGAAGCAGATTTCTGTACATAGGATCTAATCTAATGTAATCTAATGAGGATAATTTCTCAATCGCATATCTAATGAGGAAATCTTGAATTGTACGTGTAATGATTTTCATCAGGAACCATCTTCATTTGCATGGGCTAATCAATACACTAGTGTTTGCAGTGTACATAAGATTTAAAGATTGTGAAATGTGTTATTTATTCGCCTAAAAACTCACTGACTTATTACCTGTTCTTCAGGTTCTCATCCATTTTCTTTAATCGGAGTGTTCAGCCCAGTCGTTTTACAGTGGCCTGTTGTGATGTAGATTGAGTCCATTACTCATGTGCCTATGAAGAGAATGAACCTAGACTCTTTGAACGCCTAGAAAATTGGCTTTAGCTCTACTGCACAGGCGTGATGCCGGCAGCTTATGCTGGCAATTACAAAGGCAGGTTAACTCTTCTGTCGTTAATGACTCACAGTACACGGTGATATATGGTAGTATTCGATCTAATTTGAAGATTTGGTGTTTGTTTTCATTTTATGGTGTATACAATTTGTAAAATGCATATAAAAGTGTCTGAAAAATCAGACTTCCTCTCTTCGTCAAGTTTTAATAAATGTTTCTGCAAAATAAATTAAGCCTCAAAAGATGAAGCTTTGTGTGCGACTTCTGAATGCTTTGTTCGCAAGCCTAGGCATTGAGACGACAAGTAGCCATTAGGGGCATGAAGGTCCTCAAAGGTTAATGTATTCCCTTTAAAAACCGGAGAAAAAGGTCAAACATTGAAACATAATTTGTTTTGTTAGTTTTGTTATAGTTCGGTAACTACTTGTGAAATTATTTTGATGGTTTAGCATTGACCATCTTCGTGATATTCTCAACCTGTTGAGGTGACATTGCAACGCGCGCATTTTCTTTTGCTCAAAATATGACTCATAATAGTGTTCATTATTTTTATTCATTTGTTCCACTGTAGCAAAATAGAATAAGTTTGAAATGGATGTGAGGGAAACTCGAGTTTTTTTAATGACATGCAGACAGTATGGAAATTGTGAAAAGTCTTCAAAAAAATCCCATTAAATCGCATGTATCAGGTTGGTGCGAAAGTTTTTGCCGATTTTCTAGCTCAATGTTGAGAATAAAAAAATAGTTATTTTTTGTAAAATTTATTCATAACAATAACATCCTTGGACTTCTATGATCTGATTCCGTCTGTCAACGAGTTTATATATGCCCCGTTTGTAAAATTCTTCAAGTTTTGATGCGAAATATGAACCGCATGTTCTGAAAACTTCGAGTCCAATATTCTGAAGACTTCGAGTCCCATATTCTGAAGACTTGATTCTCAGGTGACTCCGACTGAACTGAAGCTGTGTAGTCTGCTGTTACTTGCTCGTCTCTGCAGCCACTGCATGCCACTGATAAGAGAGGAAATAAAGGAGGTGCTCGCAACTCTGAGGAAGCCACAATTTCTCGCACCTGAATCAGTCGTTCAGCTGTAACTGGGCACTCGCTTCTGAATAAAACATTTCCTCTGAATATGTGGATCCTTTCCGAGAAGCAGCGGCCAAGTGCCTCGTAGTTTGGGACAGACTCGTGTTAAATGTTAATCCAGAGGCTGCATAAGTAAGGGCGGGAAAAATCTTTTTGTAGTGGGTTTTGCACTCCTGAGTAGGTCGATAGATAAATATAAAAATGACGTCCTCACAATTGTGAACGGGAGAATAGCTTTATTCGCACATATTATATTGATCGTATAATTTGGACGTTGATTTACAGTCACGTTAGGTATAGTTGTTCTTGAGATGTCTATGGATACAAATTTTTTTCCTATCTTGTCCAAGCACACTAACTGTGCCTGACTGAATTGTTCATTTTTAGCGCGTTAACTGCCCTTTGAAATTTAGAGCTTGAAATGAATTTAGAGCTTGAAATGTCAAGCGTCAGCGAACGGGTTAAAGTATGTCTACTTGGATTGACAGGTATCAGGTCTTAGTTTAACCCTTTCGCTGCGTGGGACTGATCTCCTCAGTCATTGAAAACGCTCACCAGTGTCGGGTGACTGAGGAGATCAGTCATCAAAATGACGCGCCAGTGACGGGTGACTGAGGAGATCAGTCATAAGCATATGTGTGTGTACCGCTGCTACACTTATCGAGCTCCCGTAATGAGTGAGCTCACTGGCTGTGCCGCGCGCTGGCTATACCGTCCCGCAGCGAAAGGGTTAACACGTTGACTCCGATTGCCTGACTGGTGTAAAACTTCACTTTGTACGCATAGTCACTAGAAGGATCTGAAAAAATTACAGAACCTAACCTCAGTGGTACACATACGCACCACTTCGGAGTCAACGTGTTAACATAACAGCGGAATTGATTTCAAGGAAGTATTGACATCGGTCACACCTTGTAGAGACCACGACCTGGAACACAATTATCAGGAGGTTTCCTAGTGTAGATGGACGACGTGTTCTGAATTATTGAGAGGCAGTTCAGAAGACCGTCCTGACTTGGCACCACATCAAAGCACTGAGCCGGTCTTGCCTCCTGTGAATAACTGGCTTTATTCCCTGTTAATTTCTCTGATTTTAATCCGTCCTTGCTTTAATTTTTGAAATTAGCGAAAAAAATTAATCTATCCATATTTTTGGGCTGTATTTCAGAATGAGAAAAACTCAACCTTTTGGAAAAAGTGTTGAACAGTTTCTGAAATGTTACATGTATATAACAGCATGCAGGAAAACGCGTCATGCAGGTCTCTGTGTAGTGGAAACATGCTACGTGATCTCTGTCTTGCTTGAATCATTTGGAACCTTTGGACCAGCTTCTTTTTACACTACTAAGCATTATAATCCCTTAATAATGTTTAGTATTTAACTATTTATAAATTAAATAGTTTTTTAATTCATAAGGCTTTGATGATGTTTCAATGAAAGTATTCAAATTCGAAGGTGATTAGGGTCGATGTTGTCTCACAAAGTACATGGATAGAGATAGAGGTAAATTTGTGTTAAGGAAATTCTAAATTCAGCTCACAGTTGTCATTTGTTCAGTTGGTTCGTGAAAGTGGATAGCCTGGCTACATTTCTGGTTGTTGAGGGAACTTATACGAGTTCAGAAACATTTCCTACTGGAATATCTTAGATCACAAGAGCCAACATATTTCTTAACGAATTACGGCTTCTTTCTAGTTTCCTATCGGAAAAGGTGATTATCATCTAAATATAATATTCTATTTTGTTAATTGGTTGTTCACACATAAGTCTATATGTATATTTAGGAACATGATTCCTCTCCCATATGTATTTTATCGTACGAGGTTATAAAGTTTCAGAATCTTGAAAATGAATATAAAGCGCTCTTACGCGTTGGATTCGGTAGCAATAAGCTGGGTTAGGGTAGAGTAATTTGAAATGTTGAGCATTTCGGCCCTATGACGTCAAAAAACTTGTATACAAATTGTTAGAACCTAGGATTCTTGTAATTCGTTACCCGTTAATGTTCTAGAAAAGTTGCTAATCATTGTACTAAAATTAGATTCCGCATTAAGATTCAATTAGATTCCTCTCTTAAAGGGCGCCTTTGTTGTTTTATAGGTGGATCGTGTTTTTAGGAAAATGATTATAAATCCTTATTGTGTTTTTACACATAATGAACTAATGAATTTTCGAAATGAAAGTTTTTGGAAGTACCTGAGATTATTTGTGAGGTGAATTTTTATTCAGGAAAGAAAACATTTTACTTGTATAAAAAAGAAAAAAATCACGCTGCGGTGCATGTTGCTACTTGGAAAACAATTCCATAACAGCATGAAATTCGCGGTTTCTTTGTGCCCATTCCAGCATCTGCAGTCGCGAACACACGTTTTCGACCACCAGCCTCTCAGAGGCAGTAAAGCGGAATTGTTCGTTCCTGAACCTCGTAACTTAATCCTCTTAAGCAGGATGTGAAGCAGCAGTTTACTGGCAAGGAAGAGTTGGTGGTGGGATGTTGCAGTGACCTACAGCCTCACCATGTCTCTGGCTCGCCATCACCGCTTACATACGTAGAAAGCGAGCTCAATGTTATTGTGTCACCACCACCACTGTTTTCCCATGTGTAGGCATTTTGCCGCCAACGTTAAGGATATCTTGTCGTTTGTGTACTAAAATATGTTTTTCTGAAAATTATTCAGTTATTTGTGTACGATTGTATTCGAAAAATGTATTTTATTAATTTTTACACCAATATTGCTCTAATTATTATTAATGATATGGTAACGATTATTGTTATTATTAGTGTTTTTATTATATTGTATTGTTTTATTTCAAGTCTACTTTAAAATACACCAAGTTTCTAGACATACTGACCTGAAGCATTACTATACTTTGTGCTGTTCTATATGATCCATTACAAACCTCCACACAATCGCTCACACTGCTAAAGTCATCTTAGTATATTTTAATTGTTATTTAGGCCCAAGTGTATGTACACAAGTTACAGGTATCTCTCAAGAAGTCTGAGTATTCGTTAAACATCGTAGATTCACTGTCTTTTTACTGTGTGTCATGATTTCATATCGTTCGTCGTTGAATATCGTTTCTGCCCGACCAATTGAACCACTGACTCTTGACTCATTCAGTAGATAGCTTCCTAATTACAAATTCCTATTTTAAACATTCAATCTTATTCACGAACTTCAATAGAATTCTCAGAGGTCTAAAATGGAAATTTTCAGCTGGCTGCAGTTGCTGTAGTTATCTTCAATGGCAGCTCGTTCAACAGGTTCAGAAAAGAGGCTCTGAACTTTCAGACAAAGAGGAATAAGTTTTCTCTCCGTCGACCAGGCTAGTCTGGAATATCGAGGAACTGAGGGATGACCTCACAGAAATGCCGGTAAAAAGTAGGGCACGGAGAAAATTGCTGCCAGTTGCTGCATTGCCATGACCAGCGTTGAAATAATTCATGTCCAGAAGTATTTTTAGCGTTAAATTCTGGTGCTAAGTTGGTCACAGTCCTGGCAAACACGGAAAATTATTCTCTTCTTTTTGGATTGTGCACGCTTCTTTATTGGCGCACTTGTGTTGCTTGTGACCGAAAGACATTTTTAGTTCACTGAAACATTGAAATTTTATGATTTATAAATTATCCGAATGATATTAAAAATGCATATTTCAATTCTCATTCCATAAAGGATTTCGATTCAAATCTGTTCACACTGCGTGCCTGCTGCTTGTGGAATCCGTGAATGATTTTTCTCCAGCCACGAAATTCTTACAATTTTTATGCTGCCCTGGGGACAAGATATCCGAGTGTTGATCGAGACGTTTCAATTCTTCAAATAAATTCAGGGTTAGAAGAAGATTATTTGTAGCAGCTTTCCCATAAATAACTTGAGGTTAGCAGGTGGTGATATTTAGCAGTTATTACTCGTTTAAGGTCGGCGTTTGATGATTTTTCTAGGTTTCTCAATGCTCATTTAAGGCTTAGACTTGTGTTTGTCTGCAAGAAGTGTTACTGTTGTTGTAATACACGTCACAGTTCATTTTGTCCCAAGTCTGAGATGAAGCCCCGTGATGAGTGCTGCCGGCCATGTTGTTTCGTCTTATTCATGCGCCATGTTGTTTCGTCTTATTCATGCGCCATGTTGTTTCGTCTTATTCATGCGCCATGTTGTTCCGTCTTATTCATGCGCCATGTTGTTCCGTCTTATTCATGTGCCATGTTGTTTCGTCTTATTCATACGCCATGTTGTTTCATCTTATTCATGCGCCATGTTGTTTCGTCTTATTCATGCGCCATGTTGTGTCGCCTGTGGTTGATGCAACTCTTCTTTCCTCGGACTCCTGAATTTTTAGGACTCCATGCTTCGACTCTGACTCATACTCTAACAGTAATTTCCACCCTACTCCAACTCGACCCCTCTACACCTCCCAAACTGAGTTTCACTTCACTAAGCTAACATGCAGAGGTTAGGACAGCAAGGGTGGCTGATCATCATTCCTGGTCAAGAAAAGCTTGTAGGGATTGAAAAGAAATGCGCTGAAGAGTTAATCCTTCAAGTACCAAACAATCCTTTACCCAAAATGCCAGCATGATTAAAAATTCGGGAACTATAATGTGCATACCTAGGCATAAATGGGAAAGATTTCAATGATGAATTTTAATACTAATCTTTTTTCGAGATGAGACATTTGAGTAATGCCCGACTCTACAGCTCGGGATCTTGCTAGGGAAATGTAATTTGTGTAGTGATTCTATAAAATAAATGAGCTGGAATTAAGGTGTATCTTCAGTATTTAAACTACGTAGTCTAATTGTGAGCTTTACAGAGCTTACAACTCTGTTCTGAAAAAGAAACTCGTCACAAAAACTGTAGCGCTGCTCTATAACGACAAAAACAAAATAAAGTACGTTTCCAGTAAAGTTGGTACATGAGAAATATAACATTGGTTTTTAAAATTGCCTTATTATAAAATGCTTAAGTGGTAAGCATTCTATGCATAGTAGATGATGTAACAACGACAACGACGGGTATAAGGAAACATTCATATTACGCAATGAACGTTTTATATACATGGCTTAGCAAATGAAACTTCACTTTTTTAAAAATATGCTACACAAAAACTATAAAAGATACATGCCGGGCCGACACAAGGATATAAGAGTGAGAGTTTAGTATTCATAGGGTTTAAGAATAAATGCATTGAGTCACTGGTGGTTTCGTGGCAAAAATGTTGACCAAAGAATGGGGACAATCTCTCCACACCCGTAACTATATGCGGAAATTTTGTCATATTTATGATTGACTAGTAGCCCCACACGTGGAAATTCATGTGTTTTTTCTGAATGTTTTCGTTTGATTTGCCAGTGGACGCGGGCTTTGCGAAGGAGTTTCCACATTGAAGGATGTGCCTTTGGTATCCACAATACAATGCTTACAATACATGTATACCCTACCGAATTTCTGCCTATCTAAATCCTTAAGAGCGTCATAGAGACACGGACCAAGCAAGCAAGCAAGCAAGCAACAAACTCTGTATTATTATATAGGGGGATGAATGACTGATTCACAGGAAACATTAGTCAAACTCTGTGACGTGAATATTTACTCTCTCTAGAGGAAATTATTGAATTAGACGTATATTTGTGACCTTTTTGCTCTTCAATTCACGACCCGTCTTCTTCTCGATTACCATTTGATGTATCATCCAGCGAAGGTGTAAATTCTATTTTGGCCTCTCGTATCATTGATACATTTCTGAGGTCCATAGTCGCGAAAGCCAAAGAAATGGCGCTCCACAGAATCTGCGTCCCATCACGCAGATGCCATCACGTCTCACTGATATCGGATTGTAGACGTAACTGCGAATAGCGGCCTTGGCAGAGAAGCCATTGGTCTGTATGTAGAGACCGATTCAGAAACCTTTGTGCCTCCAACCGATAGAGAGGTGAACAATCTTTCAGTTGAGCCTGCGAATATTTTTTTCCCGAATGCAACTTAATTTTCCTGGCGATGAATTTCTTTTATCGCCCTGGCCTTTCAAATAATGTTAAATTTTATTTTCGAATTAAATTTTAATAAAAGTTTTTCGAATTATATATCACACTAATTTTTTAAAGTAATTCCTGCTAGTTATCGTGTAAGAATATTACAATGAGGAATGATGAGTTTATTTCTTTCAGATTATAAAATGGTATCTACATTTATAATAAACAGTGTATCTCCATCTCTCTCTGTGTGTCCGTTCCTTACTTCCTATCTGTTATTAAAGAAAAACTGGTCGACCAATTGATTGATACGTGAGAATTCACGTGTTTTTACAGATTTTTTTCGATTGGTCTGCAAGCAAGCAAGCAAGTAAGCAAGCAACAAACTGTATTATTATTTAGTGAAATTATTGAACTGAAGTCAAAACGGGTATACATGTATTATAAGCATTGTACTGTGGATACCAAAGGCGCCGGATCACTAAAAAATACGCCATTTTTTCCGTTATTAGCTTTCTTCTCTTACCCGGCCATGTTATTGGTAGATAAAATATAATACAGAAGTTCTGCATATATCCATTAAAAATATTCAGGCTCTGTTAGTACCACATTTAAAACTGAAAAAAGCATTTTATTTCATAGATCTTTAATTTTGTCACTATTAAACACTATCATAAAACATATTAATTTAAAACACAATAATTCGTCATTAATCTTTAATACATTCATCTTTATAATAGTTTCAAATTACTCGAATCTAATTCGTAGAATTTCCACGGGAATTGTCGAGTTAAACATAACCCATACTACATTCCTTCGCCAGCCGAACAGGAGTGGAAAGGCTTCAGGAATTGAAGAGTCGGTCCCGTGTAAAAGATTGGACTAGTGGTTTGTGTGTTGTTACTCGAGCACCTTGAGGTGGTACTGCCGGCTGGATCTAATACTTGGTCATCATCTACTTGCTTCTGATGATGAGTGGATCTATGACGTGATGTTGAACGCCACCCTGCGTGGATCAGTTGAAGAAGCTGACCTGTTGAGTACTGGACTTTATCCAAGGACTAGTAGACCCACACGTGAAAATTCACGTGTTTTATACTGATTTTTTTCGATTCGTCTGTCAAAGGACGCGGGCTTTGTGAAGTGAGTTTTGATATTGAAGGATGTGCATTTGGTATCCACAATACAATGCTTACGATACATGTATACCCTACCGAATTTCCTCCTATCTAAATCCGTCTCTGTGACGCTATCTAAATAGCGTCACAGAGACGGACCAAGCAAGCAGCAAACTGTGTATTATTATTTAGTGAAATAATTATGTTAAGTATAGTAACAATGACAGAAATTGTCCAAAAGGAATTGCAAACAATTACTGCTGATCTGTACTGCAGTCAACTTTGCCGTTTCATAACTGATTTAGTACTGCATCGATCGTCATAAATTGAGAGGAAAAACGTCATCCTCTTCCATGACTGAGCTCGTCATCACTCTGCTCGCTTAAGGAGAGATTTAGTGAAATATTCGTATTTAAGAAATGGAAATATCGGAAGGCATGAAAGTTTGGAATATCGTACCTAGAATGACTGAGAACCGCAGATTGAGTTCAAAACTTGTATCTGGATTGCTGGAATTGATCAGTTGGTGGTTGCTTACTTTTCGATACATAATTTTCAACATATATAGCTTAGGGAAATCGTTTCAAGATTGCCAAATGAAAATTAATTAAAGATTCGTGGAATGTTGAATAGGAGTTTCTTGTTCGGATCGCAATTTTGCTTACTTTCTCGTTTCTTTCTTGGACGTTGTGTGTCTCTGTAAATATATGCTCTTTAATGAATGTTGAACATTTTATGTATTATATATTTTATATTCTTTAAATATAAATGTACGGAATGTGAACTCATGAGTTCCCGGAAGACATTATCTTGGAGCACCGTTTGCTATTAATACAATTCATTCATTGTGTATTATTAAATAATATGTATGTTCCATACATAAAGAATTCCACATTCAATACATGTAACAAGGAATTGCTCATTAAATACACACAACGTATTCTGCGTACAATTGAAGTAACATTCTTCATTGAAACTACACAACATTGTGCATCCACTACGTAAACATTCAACATGCAATCTTTTACATGTTCTCTTTTCAAAGATTTCAATTACCCTGTTGGACGCGTCAGAAATTCAATTAAAATTTGTTGATGACTGAACTCTATTTGTACGTGTTGCGTATGCAAAAATTTTTCATCTTTGTCTCACTTTATTTCAAGATTTTTTGTTACGGCGGAGAACTCGGACTTCAAAATGCGTCGAAGCTTTCATATTGATCAACGCCTGTGCCAAAAAGTCCTACTTTTTACCCTTTAAAAGAAAATTTGATGAACGCTTTAACTACGCAATATTTGAGAGTAAAGTCCCTCGGAAACTATTGTGAGAAACCTTCGAAATCTGGCGTAAATAAAATGAATCGTTTGATGAAAATATCGATGGCAGACACCTTAACACAATGCATTGATTGCCTTCACTACTAACTTATTTTTTTAACCCGAACTGTTCATATAAAGCTTGACTATGTGGAAACTAAACTATATGGAGCTTCATAGGATGACATTATACTCTTCTTACGATTAAAATAGCGTTAAAAATGCTTCATTTACATATTACAGCTGCGAGTTCTGGCTGATCTAGTTTTAGGAAAGATAAAGTTATGATCAAGATTTTGTGTCGAGAGGCTAGTAGTGTTATGGGCTTTTGTCTTCCATTTCATGCTTCATAAGATTCATGTAAGGGATTCGTTAGCTGTAGAAAATGCTCCTTAATACGATTTCTGTAATGTATAACATTATCTAGCCGTGAAAATATTCCTGGCAAATTTTGCACTTAGCACTGGAAATAATCTCCTAACTTCAAAAATCAGTTATTTATAGTTCGTGGGATCAGCTTGGGCAGTAAAAATTGCGTGACAAAGTAGGACAAGGTCAAGGAAAGTGTTGGTGACCTGGACAAGTGTATTCCTTAAAGCAAAATTAAACTTTTGTTGTACAGAACTCGTCCATGGTCGCTAAGTTTCAGTATCTGTGTCAAGAGTAGTATCAATGCTTAATTTTTTGCGGCAAAATTTAGTGAAATGCAGTTCATTTGTTCATGAAATTCATAGGTTTTGTTGACACTAAGTTTAGCTCGAATTTATCTTTAACAAAACATGAAATGTTTGAAATATCTTGTCTAACTGCTTTGCACCTTCTCCAAATACCGTGTTTCTCGGTTAATCACCAATTTGTCTTAGATTAGGGGCATTACCAACGAACCATGAACAATATTATTGTCTAAAGTTGTACGTACAAGTCGATGGAGTAGAGTATTTCGTTAGCACAAGAAGCGTATCCTGCACACATGTTGATGCAAGATTGTGAATTTTTCTTTAATATCTCCCTGTGAATGCGAGGTCCAGAGAAATATAGGTCAGCTCTCAGATGCCAGGACGCAGCCTGTTGCACCCGGAATGTTTTCATTACATTTGTCACAATTTTCGTTCATGTGCTTTCTGTCCGTAATAAAAGGGAGTAATAAGATAGTAAACCTGTAGGAACCTCCATGCATCGTCCCAGGGTAGCCTTCTCACATAGAAGAGAGCTTGAATTTATGAACAATTTCATACACAATTTCATACTTTGCGCAATCACAGAAAATTTTTTTTCTCAATGTGGTGGTTAAACGTGGAATATTATATTAATGAAAAATGTAATAATGTTTTCTCAAAGTACTACCCTTAACATCAAATTGAAGGTTAGTAGTGGCGTTAATGAAGCCTTCAAGGCATCAATTAGAGGCGTTCAAAAAGTTTCTGGTTTGGCAGAACGTTGATGACGAGCACGAGGTTTTTCAGAGCTAATGAAAAAATGGAAGCTTTTCGAATAAGCCATTTCGTGTTTTTTTTTGTGTGCAGTGTAATTACATCATATTAGCTTGGAAGAAACCATACCCTGTGAAGTCAGCTTGCAAGTTTAGCGTGAATTGCAAAAATATTTCGTAAGTGCCAACATTTCTGGCGTCGAGTGTTCATTTCAATTAAAATAAGCGAATTCAGTCCACTTCAGGGATCCATTCACGCATGCCATAGGAACGCTCCAAAAGAGAAGATTCAATTAAGATTGTGAATATAAAAAGTACTCGAGTTTTATAGCTTTGTATTCCGCACGAGGCTGATGCCGAGTTCGAGTATGGAAAAAATGTTCTGATTTAGCGCTTAAAGTGGTATGAGGTATGAAACGCTGGGAAGTTTTGTTTTTATCTACTACGTTGAGGTATAACGGGACTTCAGAGACTCTTTGTCAGGATGAAAAGTATCGTGCAGGGACAATGAAATATTAAAATCATGCAAGTATAACCTTCACCAGCTGGCAACATATCACTGATGAAAGCTTTCCTCAGTCTTTACATCTCTTCATGACCTGCGTGCTGGTGTGTGCTGTATTCCAAGAAACGTTAGCCTTCCAATAACAGCTGCATGTGTTGGGTTATCAACTACATACAGGCGATTTTTATAATAATCCATTTCGTGATTTTTTCCTGCAGCCGAAGTCGAGTAAATGGAAAGTAAATTGGAGTGTCCAGACTTATGCTTATCCTTTTGAGGTAATGGTGATGGTCTATTGGAAGTTTGGTCTGACCACATGCGGTGACTGCTTATAATGGATCGTCCTTTCATTTGGGGAATTCAGCAAAATTTTCTTATTGGACTGAAGTTGAGGTCGAACAAATAGCCGCAATTGCGATCAAACTTCACAGAATTTATTCACCGCAATCGCTTTTAGTTATAAGCTCTTATTCGACGACCTAAGCTTAATTTGAGCTCTAGGGAAATTTCTCACCTGAAGAGCTATTTCATTCGTAGTCGCCAATTCTCAAATTTTGTACAGCAGGTAAAACAAGCTTATTTAACCAAATTATTTTTGTCTGAACGAAATATTGCCTAAATTATTAGTCATTTTTCATCGTCTTTTATGTAATTTCAAAAATGTTTGAAGTCACTAGTTTTGTTGTTTGAAGTTTGAAAAAAAATATGTTCAATATTGCGTAAATTATCAGTAATTTTCTTCGTCTTTTATATAACTTCACTAGACGTTCGAACGAAGCGTTTAGAATATAGGACGAAATGAATTAGTTCGAATGTGTTTCAAGAACGAGACTGCTTCATATAGGGTTAGAGTTTCATCGTAAGCGTTTTCAACACGTGGCTTGTGCTCTGAAGCGCACGACGAAATGAATGGTGGCGCCGTTAAAGTTACGTCGCGTTGCTTTTTGACAACAGACCAATTAGTGATCCTTTAAAAGAAATAGAAATTGGGTGAAGTACGCCTGACCTGCCCCTACCCAATTAGTGGGAGATTGCTGGCGCTGTCGTATCTCTGAAAGGGAAAAAAGAATGATTGAAACAAATAATGAGGTCTCTTGAAATATTTCCTGTGTTGACTTCATCGGCTTTGTGGTGGGTTGCTCTCAATATCACTCTTAGTATAATAGCTGAGGTAGGCTTGTGGTTTATATTAGTCTCAAACTGGGATGAAGTTGTGTGGTAATTTGGTCAAGTGGATGAACTTTTGTACCGATAACGCGCGTAAGAATTTGTGTGAGTGTACTTAAAGAAATTATCTCTTATTCTATCGTGGATGTAGGTGCAGAACTTTTACTCTGATGTTGGACCTCGGAGTTATGGACGCAGTCCAGAAATTTGACATGTGTATAAGACCAGCCTTACAACGACGATCTACGTTGTACTGATTGGCTTCAATGGCTAGGGAATGAAACGCTCATGAAATGTGTAGGATTCTGAGCTCTGTTTAGAACAGGCATGTCAAACTCAGTTTGGCTCTGGGGCCGGATCCAGACTTTCTGTTCTCAGGTGGGCCGGATCAGTAAAGGAATGTCAACTCCAACTATTTAGCTTTGTTTTTCAGTACTATGCTTTATCATTCAGCCTACATTTGTAGCCTACCCTACATATTATAATCAAGTGAACATACGGCCCGCGGGCCGTATGTTTGACATGCCTGGTTTAGAACAATGCAGCGATGGCTGTACGATGAGTTAACTAGTCAGTTGAAGAGTAAGAATTGTGTTTTTTTTTAATATAGTTATTTTTGCGCTGTGCAGTAGGGAATTCTCTCAAAAAGCGTAAAGATGAACGTCCGTATAAATGACCTGCTGTTTATTCATTAAGGTAACTCTTATTTATTGCGTTTTCAGAGAGAAATCTTCGACAGAATGATCCATTTATCGGTTCATTTTATGAAGTGTCATTTATCTCAATTTGAATGTAATTGGTTGATACAACTGTAAATTCTTGCGTTTTGTTAGTTCTGTCATTAAGTTAGGAAGTGCCATGAAAATGTCAAGATTCTAAACACTAACTCCAAATTTTCTGATGGCTGCCCATTTGTCCAAATGTGTAATGTGAACAAGAAAATCCATCATTAGATCTCTGCGTCCAACCACATTTTTCGGCACTTTTTCGCAAGTTATCAAACTTGATTGAAAATATTTCTTTGTGACAACGTGATACACCATCAGTAACGTGGTCTACCAGACCAGGCACCATCAGTAACGTGGTCTACCAGACCAGGCACCATCAGTAACGTGGTCTACCAGACCAAGCACCATCAGTAACGTGGTCTACCAGACCAGGTACCATCAGTAACGTGGTCTACCAGACCAGCCACCATCAGTAACGTGGTGCCGGTGAGGTCCCCTGCCATGGGTTGGGGTTGGGGCACTGAACGTGCCGGGAAGGGAGGCAGCATGAGCAGCAGAGGCAGCGTGTGTGGAGGAGAAAACTTGTCTGTGGGCCGCTATGAGAGCAGTCGCAGCATGACACGCCTGCACCCTCAGTATCTCTCTGCTGGTCCTGGAGGACGTCCCTGTGGGGGCAAGAACGCTAGAAGGTCTTCAGCACCTTTACTGAGAGATGCCTCCAGCAGCGCCAAGGACTTGAGGGTGCCCTTTGCTGACGCCCTGTCGCCCCTCTCCTACGACCCGTACGGCCCCTACAGCATCTACGGCCTCTACACCTCCACGAGCCTCGGTGGATCCCCTCATGGTTCTCCTAGGATGTCTCCCAGGTCCTCACCAGGGCGTCGGTCTCGAGTCATGTCTCGAGATTTGTGTCTTGAGGAGCTCGTGGTTGTGTCCGTGCCATGTCGGGAGAGAAAGGTAATGACGACTTCTCAATTATTTACAGCTTTTGTTAACTCTTTTACTTAACTTTCCGTCCGGCGCAACTGATCTGACAGGCTCAGTTACCTTAAGTTTGCTAAGCACTCGCAAACTTGCGCCTGACGGAAGTCTATAAATGTTTGTTAGTTTTTTCCTCATCGAAGTCTGTGTTACGTCTGGTACATAGTTCTTGAATCATTTGGTGTTTTTGTTCTCTTCTTGTGCTGTTGGTATTTTTATTGGTCCTTTCTCGTCGAAGGGGGAAGTGTTTCCGTGTGTGTTATGTCTCGTGTGTAGTCGAGTAGTTCTTAGCATTTTGTTTGTGTAAAAATTCTGCTTATTTTTGATGCATCTAGATTCATCTGCCCACTAGTGTTAGGCTTCAGATCACAGGGTAAGTACGAGTTTTCATGCTTCCATTCAAAAGGGCAGGAAGAATTCACAAAGCATCTTGCGGATGAAATGTTCGTTGAGGATCTGTTTCATTCTAGAGTTCATGCATGCCAACATACAGTTACACTCTTACACGAGTGTCTTACATGCAGATGTCTAAGTCATTCTTTTATTTTTCATTACTAGATGCCATGTAGCTATTTGAAGTCTTATTTGAATATCTACGGTGGTAAAGCATCAAAACTTTTTCCATTGATTTATATATAATTTTAAATGGGAATGTTTTCTCGTTCGGAGTGTCTTCAGTATAGCCCTAGTTGAAAAGCCCAGCATTCACTGAAGTAAAGTTCTGCCATCTTTTGTGGGTAAGTTGTGAGTTGTTCCTGTATTATTGTGCATGACAACATTTACGTTGAATTATTAGTATTGCTAAATTTATATTATATTATTGAATTACGTTGAATTTCTGATGATATTCTGGTGCAGATTATCCCTGTCGTCATTAGATCAGGCAGACTCAATGTGTTCCATCTGGCCACCCGTGATTCACTTCAGTGTTTTAATTTGATGAGCTCAGATTTGATCTTCAAACTAAGAAAATGTTTCTCTTTTTATTTTTTAGCTTGTGTTTTCAATCATCCGTACATCTGACAAGACTAGACAACCAAGCTGTTTGTGCTGGTCATGTAGACCTCTTTTTTAATAGCTTGACAATTGGTGACACTCCTGCTGTCACTGTGTACGTGTCTACTCTGTACGAGGCGCTCCGTGCCACGAGGGCGAAGACACCACCAGCTAAAATATCCGTTTTCTACTATACTGAAACCTCACAGCCTAGCTTGATTTCTTGGTCCCGTCAACTTATGAGACCAAAGAGCACATTGATCTGTACATAACCAATAATGTTGCAGGAATTTCCACGGAAGAAACTTTGTATGACGATTACTCGGAACTTTTATGGCATATAATTCCTCATATAGTTATGTATTCATATCCAGCCACTCCATTTACTGTAGCATTGCTACTGCAAAATAAAATTCATATCTAGCCTGTGGGGAAAAATTCATACTCAGCCTTATTTTATAGCAGCACAGCGACAGCAAATTAAGGCAAGTATGAATTTTCTGTTTGTTCTGCGTTATTAAATGAATTTACTTCTTTTATTTCAGGTGAGCTCTGAGTGACGACGCTTAGTGACATTCTGTGAGTATTCGAAGTGACGAGTTGTTCTTCAGTAGATTAAATTAAACCATTGAAAGTTTTTTGAACTCATATCAAGGTTTTTTCGTGTGTCACCTCTTCAGTAAGCTCTTTATTTAGGTTTGGAAACAATTGTGTATTTGTTGTTAACAAGATTGCGAAGTTTCGATCGAACGTACCCCACCGAGAATGATTTTTGTTTACATTATAACAAAACTTGAAAACGCGAAGTTGTCATCAGAAATTCCAACCTCGTACCCTTTGCACGGGTCCAAATCACTAACAGAAAACATTTCGATTGCCAGTGCAAAAACTTTCACAACATTTTCTAAGTGTGAAAATTTCTGCGCCTACGCGCTCCAGATTTACAGTCCGTGCCAAAGTAATAAATGAATTACTGGACAGCTAAACCGAAACTTCTTTTTTCTGTTTAGAGCAAAATGACAACTTCTCTCGTTTTTTCTCACTGAGACGCCATGGGACTTTGGCAGCAACCCATGAATGGACCGAACGGCTCGTTTCTATCACCTTATTTTATTCTATTCATCGTCCCCTTTGTAATGTGCGTAATTGAGCAATCTTCCGATGAGAATTGTTAGTCTCGCTGATGCCAATGATTTTGCTGCAGCTAAGCCACTCCAGTGCTGTAGTGAGGGGTATTATTGCATGTGCCTGCCACTTCAGTCAACACTGTGAGTGCAGCGCCATTAGGGGGTCACTCTCACGTCCATTATGCTCTCATTTATTAACCCGTTGAGTGCGGTTGCCTAGCCGGTGCAAATCTTTGCTTTGTACATACAGTCACTAGAAAGCTTTGAAAAAATTACAGAACCTAACCTGAGTGACCCACCGGTAGGTCATACCGTAACCTGAGTGACCCACCGGTGGGTCATACCGTAACCTGAGTGACCCACCGGTGGGTCATACCGTAACCTGAGTGACCCACCGGTGGGTCATACCGTAACCTGAGTGACCCACCGGTGGGTCATACCGTAACCTGAGTGACCCACCGGTGGGTCATACCGTAACCTGAGTGACCCACCAGTGGGTCATACCGTAACCTGAGTGACCCACCAGTGGGTCATACCGTAACCTGAGTGACCCACCGGTGGGTCATAACGTAACGAATGTGTTAACCCGTTCGTGGTCACATTAATATACACATAGTATACCTCCTGTGGTTACGAAAAATCAGAAAAAAAATTTTTTCTCACAAAACACCTATGGAACAACATGTAAAATCCACTTACCTGGTTACTTGAAAGTTGTGTGAATTATTTCAAAAAGTCAGTTGATATGAAAAACTAATGGTAGTTAAAAAAAATTCAGGTCTATTGACGTGTAAAACCACAAACGGGTTAAGCGTCTGCTAGGAAATATTTCATTTCGTCGTTAGTGCAATGGACCGGCGTGCTGGATTCATTACAAATCAGTAAATTCTGTTATTCTGAAGTTTCGTTCATGTGATGCCGTGGTGAATTTCGGCAATTTTAAATTACTTAACAAATATAGCCGTGCAGCGCCAGTGCGTGTGGAGGAAGAATAATTCCAACGTATTAAAGGACAGGGAGGCTGAAGTTTTTGTAACTTTGAAGTTTATCGGGTCACTTCACCAGAAGCTGAACTTTGTTTGTCACATTTATGGCTCTGTTATAAGGTGCGTAAAGCTCATATATGATCAATACTCATGATTTTAACACGTTTGTTTCGATGCGACCCACCGGTGGGTCACTTAGGTTAGGTTCTGTAATTTTTTCAGATCCTTCTAGTGACTATGCGTACAAAGTGAAGTTTTACACCAATCAGGCAATCGGAGGCAACGTTTTAATTGACTCTAATTCTGGTATGAGCGACGAGCGACAAAGAACTAACTGCACCAATTAGACTTCGGCTCAACTTTCAATTAACAAGCCTCAAGTTAATGTACACCTTTTCATGTATGGACTTAAGATTTATACTTGTTTTCATTCGAAGTAACTTTTGAAGATCACATTGCATGCTTGAAGTTAGCGTAGAAAAAGTGACGTCATCAGCTCACCTCTGCATAACGAGAACGGTCACTGTAATTTTTATTGCGATTTACACACAATTAAAATCTTTTATTTTACTCCGGAGCTCAAGACATACAAGGCAGTCTCAAGTAGAACTTTCACGATTCATTGCAGCTTAATTTTTCAGTGGAGAAAATTTATTATTGTAACACTATATTGCAAACTCATTTTGTTTCAAGAATTTTATTTTGTTTTCGTAGCTCTTATTATGTTATTGATGTAGGGTTATAATCCTGGCGATGCATTAATCAACTTTGGACTTTTTACAATAGCAAATGAAAATGCTGATCCTGTTGTGTGCTTTCTTCTATTTAGAGTGATATTCGAATTAATAACATCGTAAAATTAGGGGCCAAAATGAGCATTTGTATAATAGGTATCTCTAAAACAACCGATATTTTAATACGACGCTATTGTTAATGCGACGCTTTAATACGACGCTATTCTATGCGCTTAATACCTTCAAGCTTATTCTTTCTAGTCTGTTATCCGTCCTTTAAAACTGGCAGTAATTCTGGTGGAGGAGAGAATTTCTGATCTGAAATAAAAGAGAGCAGCCCACTGGTGCACTCGCCTATGCTGATGTCAAAGTAGAAATCGTGAAAGCGAGTTGCGAAATCTGCACCAACACTTTACATAAGGAGGGACTCCGCGCTGCCCTATACTGAATTATTGATCCTGTGTTCGTTACGAGCGTTTTTTTATGCGTGACGTTTTTCCGTGCTAAAATGAATTTATTTTCTTATTCAACGGGTTCAAAGAATCGTGCATTTACTTCTTTCTTTAAAAACATAATAGATTTATCTTCATGAAACGATATATTGACAGATGCGCACTTTGCATTCAGTTGCGTACCATTTATGTTCAGTGTATAGTACCGTTCATAACTTGTGTTGCGTAGTGCTGATTGTTCTATACCAGTGTTTCTCCAAGTGGTCCGTACCGCCCCCCTGGGGGCGTTGAGGAAAAATGCAAGGGGGCGGTAGGAGGGTACGCCTTGAATGGGGGGGCGTATATTACTGTATAATATACAGTAATATAATCATTAGGGGGCGCTGGAAAATCAAATAGTGTCCTAAGGGAGCGGTGATTGAAAAAACGTTGAGAAACGCTGTTCTATACCATCGAAATGATCAAGCTAGAGTGTTTATAAAAATTAAGCTTCTTCTTCTCTTGAGTACCTCTACTTGCGCACTGTCATAACTATGAACTTGTTCATTTTTCTTGATAGTTGCTTACGATTATGAAGTAGCAAATCATTTTTTATTTGACTTACACACTCTTGGATGCAAGGGGCAACGTATGTTACTATTCAAAACCGAGATCGATTTTGTACCACCAATTTTGAACATCAAATGCTGTTGTGAGATGTAGTCCTTAGGCTGTAAGGAGATATGGACCTATGAAAATGTTTCAATGGCCGTGTCTTCATATTTGCTTTTTAGGTTTCATGAGAAATTCTTGGCTTATACAAGGTGGGCCATAAGTAAAGTACTTCTGCTTATTGAATTATTGATTGTTGATAGGGCTGCTGAACGTAAATCAGTGCTGCTGAACGCATTTCAGTGCTACCTACAATAAAATAGAATAAGGCATTAGAAACGAGCCGTTTAGCCTATTCTTGGATTGATACCCAAGTCCCATGCCCTGATACCCAAGTCCCATGCCCTGATACCCAAGTCCCATGCCCTGATACCCAAGTCCCATGCCCTGATACCCAAGTCCCATGCCCTGATACCCAAGTCTCATACACACGCTGAGGTACCTTATTTATGACCCAACCTGTTCTCATGTTTTTATTTCGATAATTCCCTTATTATCACTCTTGCGCTCGAGTGTTGATTACAGTTTTTGATTCGAAGATAATAGGCCAGTGTGGAAGTTGGAAATTGTTCCTGTCGTTAGCGCTAGACAAGTCAGAGTCTCGTTTAGACTTAAAAAACTTGTGCTTGTATTCAGTTTTAACGAGAGAAATGGGCTTGTGTTGTGTGAAATGTACTTGATGCCGAGTTTTATAACTCAATAAATAAAATTGCGGTCGTGATCGATATAAAAATTCATGTGCGTACGTTTACAACAAAAAGCAATTTAAAGTTAGCTGAAACATATCATGTGCTTATTTGAGATATTGAGCATGTTTTACGTTGAAGAGAATTTTGGAAGTGCAGTCTTAGCCTGAATGCGAAAAAAGTTAAATAAGAGTGTGATTGTTCCGACAGTTTTGTGAAGTTGAGTCTTTGGGACGGAGCAGGTAAGGGAAAGCTTGGAGTGTTAGAGATGAAATATGTGACAAGTGTAATGGAAGTCACTTGACTTGGTGCGGTCAGAATAGAATAGAATGAGGCGATAGGAACGAACCTTCTGGCCCATTCTTGGGTCGGAACCCAAGTCCCATGCCGTAATTCTAGCTGCCTATGATCATACACAAAACAACCATGGCGGCAGCGGGCTTCGAACCCGGGTCTTCCCGCATCACAAGCGGGTTCGCTCACCATTCGAACAAGCTGGTGGTGATCGATATAGTAGAAGAAATGAGTTCCTGCTGATGACAAATGTAGTGAAGGAGTTATTGGGAAAAATTTACGGTAATGTTGTGGCATGTAGTTTATATCTGCAAAGAGAGTAGTACATCAAGAAGCGATGATGTCGGAAGTACAAAAAACTTCAAATAAAATAGACTGGGACAACAGGAAAGAGCCGTTTGGTGTATTCTTGGGCTGCTACCCAAGTTTCATGTCATCTAAATTTAGGGCATCAATCATTTGAAATAAAATAAAATATGGTAAGAGGAACGAGCCGTTTAGTCCATTCTTGGGTCGGTTGTGTTAGATATTAGATGTGCTCGTGTTAGATATTAGATATGCTTGTGTTAGATATTAGATATGCTTGTGTTAGATATGCTCGTGTTAGATATTAGATATACTCGTGTTAGATATTAGATGTACTCGTGTTAGATATTAGATATACTCGTGTTAGATATTAGATGTGCTCGTGTTAG